>JAOSBN010058269.1:0-14036 GCA_027563595.1 Erythroxylum suave | reverse complement strand
TCTCCAATTTTAATTACTTTTACCGGTTCTTTCAATGACCAAAACCCCCGTTTTATCAACTTTGATTGCAATTTTTGATAATTAGGCTAGATTAGACCTTTTTCACTAGGTTCCAATTAAGTGAGACGACCCAAGGTTGCATCCCGTATTGCAATCTTTGGAATTATTATTTTTGACCGATTTCCAAGGATCGATCACAAGGTCGAATCGA
Source organism: Erythroxylum suave (assembly GCA_027563595.1). Taxonomy (NCBI): domain Eukaryota; kingdom Viridiplantae; phylum Streptophyta; class Magnoliopsida; order Malpighiales; family Erythroxylaceae; genus Erythroxylum; species Erythroxylum suave. Next base: position 13,825 of record JAOSBN010058269.1, on the reverse strand, counting down.
CAAAGCCGCGATCAAGTATCCTATTAGTCTAAGAAACTTCTGAATCTTAGATACACTTCTCAGAGCTTCCTACTTCATCACTACCTCAACTTTCTTTAGGTCTACCTGTATGCCCTATCCAGATATTATATGACCCAAGAACACCACTTAATTAAGCAAGAATTCAGACTTATTTCTCTCTTATTATCTGTAAGACTAACCTCAAATGCTCAGAATGTTCCACTCTGCTCTTTAAGTATACCAGAATATCATCTATGAATATAATCACAAAATGATCTAAGTAAGGTTGGAACACTTTATTCATCAATGCCATAAAAGTTGTTAGAGCATTTTTCAATCCAAAAGGAATCACCAAAAACTCAAAGTGCCTATATCTAGTCCTGAATGCACTCTTTAGTACATCAACTTCTATTATCTTCAACTGATAGTACCCTGATCTCAAATCCAATTTAGTAAACACCTAAGCTCCTTGTAACTAATCAAGTAAATCATCTATTCATGATAAAGGATACTTATTCTTCACTGTCACTTGATTCAACTGCCTATAATCAATGCATAATCTCAAAGTTCCATCCTTCTTCTTCACAACTAAAACTGGAGCTCCCTAAGGTGACATACTAAGTCTGATAAAACCCTTATCCAATAAATCCTACAACTGAGCCTTAAGTTCCTTAAGTTCTAAAAGTGCTATCTTATATGGAGGAATAGTTATAGGAGCAGTACTTAGAACTAAGTCCATAGTAAACTCTGTCTCCCTATCTAGGCGAAAACCCTAGAATTCAGTAGGAAACATATCTAGGAAATTCCTAACAAGAATATCCTGTAGTGTCGACTTATTTTGGGTTTCAATTATATATGTTAGATAAGCCTCACATCCAACTCAAATCAATCTCAAAACACTTATCGAGGAAATCAATCTAGTTGGCACTACTTGACTAACACCGCGAAATGTTACTCTCGACTGATTGGGAGATTAAATAATCACTTCCTTAGTGTAGAAATTCATCGCAACCCTATGTGTGTAGTAAACTAATCCATACCTAAGATAAGGTCTATCTCTTTCAACTTCAATACTATCAGATCGACTTTCAACTCCACCTGATCAACTCAAATCATATAACCTTTATACACTTCTCCCATCACTGTAGTACTAACTTTTAAGCCACATTTCAACATTGCTCTATCATAATGCAATTTAGATGCCAGATATGGTGTGATAAATGAATGTGTAGATCTTGGTTCTAACAACACAAATGCTTCAAATTGAAAGACATGTAACCCACCTACAATTACATCTGGGGAGTTCCGTGCTTCCTTTCTGGTAATAGCATAGATCCTGGGGCATGTAACTGTGGTTGGTTAATCTGCACCTCAGTTCTAACACTAGGACCTGCTGAACTTGTTCTACCTCTACCTCTGCCTCTCTGTCCTGCTCCACTACCTCTACTTTTCTAGATAGTCATATCAGTCACTGATCTTCCTCTCACTCCAAATTGTGCTCCTATTGTTATAGGATAGTCTCTAATTTGATGCTCAAAAGAGTCACAATGAAGTCAAGCTCCCAATATCTTCCAATATTCTCCACCATTTTTCTTTCCACAATGCTTAAAACTAGGAATTTGTTATGTCTCCCCTCCTAACACTTGACCTCTACCACTACTAGCATGAATAAAACTGCTTCTTAGTCTAAACCCCTACTATCTCAATCTAGTCTATGATTGAAATGATTTGTTTTGGTGTTTATTAAATCTCCTGCCAAAATTAACTTGAGACACACCATTTCTTTTCATTCTAAACTCTTGCTCATACTTGTCCATCCTTTAGTAACTGTTCAATTCGGATTGAGGCAACTCGCATCTTAGTAAAACTACTCAAATTAGTAATAGCCAACCTTATTCTAATCTCCATATTCAGTCTATCTCAAACTACCTACATTAATCCTCCTCTGTAGGAATCAAAGTAGTAGGATATCCTATTAATTCATTCAACCGCACCTCATACTTGGCTTTAATGAGATTACCCTATTTCAGATCTAGGAATTCCTTCATCTTCCTATCCAAATAGGCTTTTGGCATAAAGTTCTCCTTAAAAACCTTTAGAAAATCTTCCCATGACAATCTACAAGGTCGGGCGGAACTGCCAGGAATAGTCTTTCACCACTGATAAGCCAGACCTTACAGTAGCGAGACTGCGTAGTCAAAACTCTCATCAGACTCGCAGCTTATCTGATCAAATACCCTTTTTATTATCTCTAACCAACCTTCTGCCTCTACAGGGTTTGTATTTCCATAGAAGTCTATAGCTCCCTACTTCCTAAGTCTTCTTCTCCTTCTCCTTACTCCTTTCTTTCTTCACTCGTCTTCTTTTTGCCTCTCCTCCATTTATACTTTGTTGTCAGTTTCTTACCTCCAAAATTACCACTCTAAGCCTCATTACCATCCCATTCTTGCCTGTTTCTACCATCCTTAGCTTGTTTCTTGATTTATCTCCTTCTAGCATCTCCACTCTCTCATATCTTTGCTTTACCCATAAGAAATTAACCTTCCTCCATATATTTAGACTCTTTCTCGCTATTACTTTCAAATTCCACTATAAACATTAGCCCTTCTCATCGTCCTGTTTCATGCACACTTAACTCCAGTACAACTTCAGAAACTAACTCCATACCTAACATCAAAAGACCTTGGGTCTAGATGATAGGTAAGGTCACCCCCAAGGTGAAACTCAGCTACTTTCTACCCTTAGCCTCTACTGATAGAAAAATTATCTTAGCTCCTTTAGAGGTGCTTAAAGCAGGCATTGCTAAATGGAGCTTACCACTAGTTGGATTCTTCATTGACAAAAGAGTGGCATAACCTGTAATGAAACAATTAGCTATAAGCAATTAGAAAAACTTTGGCTTATAGGACAATATTCCTATCTAGATCAACATACATGGTGGCTACTTAAATACTAGACCACAGCTGGACTTGGCTATATTGCTAGATTCATTAGCAAGCCAATTTGCTAGAATTTGCGTATTGGTTACCTCTATGTTTGATCTACATGAGAGTATCCCAATCATTTGCTTGGATGAAGGGTTGGAGTCTTTTGAAGACCAACTAATTGTTTGCTATGTTAGGAAATTACAATAGGTCATGAAGGTTTGGAAGCCAATAAGAAGAATGTTTAACACAAGTGGTTATGAGGAAGTTTTGGGTCTTAATTTCATGCCCAAAAAGTTCTAAATAGACCTAGGCTATCGTACTTGCAAGTAATGAGATAGTTATAGTTGATAACCTAGGGTCATCTCCCACAGAGGTGAAATTGGTCAACTTAAATTAAGTTTGAATTAAAAATAAAAATAAAAACAATGCAGCCTTAGACATTCTATCCTGATTATTGAGTGAAAGCTTTTAAGGAAAATTACAAAATTACATTGAGAAGTAGACGGAATCAATTAGGAGCAAAGATAAACAAATTAATCAAAGTGGAGAAACTCTTGAGAATTAACCTCACTAATTTAACCTCTTTGTATGATTAAGTGAAAATGATAGATTGTTGGCTTACTAAAATTAATAGTTAGGTACTAAAATGATTCGAATAATGCACTAGTCTAACTTTCGTATTTCAACAAGTTATTATCCAAATTAATTATAAGAATCTGACTACCAATTACCATTTAAGTTAATATATTTCTAATTCTTAACCTAAATATCTATAGTTTGTCAATCTGTATTAAACTTCATCTCTCGAGTCGTCATTTAATATTAAAATGATGCTAAGTTTAGCCATTTTATTACATCCGTTCAGTTCAGAAACCATAGCAATAAATAAGACAACAAATTCGTAAACCAATCATATATATTTAACTAAATAGCTACATTAATTCTCAAGAAAAGATATCAGCCCATCATAGATATAACCACATTCATGATCATTAAACACTTTGATCGCATGTTATTATCAAGAAAAGTATTAAAGCAATAATGAAACAATGAATAAAAAATGGATTATTAAAAGAAACAAAAAACATTCGGCTAAACTAAAAAGAGTATAAGTCAGTTAATAACAGATAGTAAAATGAAAGAAACAAAGCAACAAATAAGAAAAAAATAGGCAAACAAATCATCAGATGAAGAGTTGTGGACATCTCCAGTCCCTCTCAAGTTTCCAACTTTGACTCTCGGCTTCTGCTTCTGCTTCTGCTTCTGCTTCTTCTCCAAACGAACGTTCACTCAAGTTGAATGGGATTAAGGTCCAGCTCTCACTTTCGGCCTCACCAAAGATTCCACCTCTCTATAGTTTTGTTCTTCTTCCCGACGCACTCTGTTTCCTTTCTTTGTTTTCTTCTTTTTCTCTATCTCTCTACGCCTCCCATGTCTGTAGTGTCTCTGTGTGAGTCAACAAATGAAATAGTGAATGAAAGACGATCCTTTCTAGCTACCACCCCTCCTTCTTTTTATCCTTCCCCTTCTTTTTATAGCCCGACTCTAGGTTTAGGTTATAGGGTTGTTACACTGTCAACCTACACATGTTAGACTCAAAGTTAGTGTCCACGAATTTGTACGCGTACGGGGGTGACTAGTTAAATCACGCCATTACTAATACGTCACCACCGTGACTAACATTTAACTTAATTAAGTGTTAGTCACATCACTTTTAAGGTGGTGACTTCTCACCTTCGTGAGGTGGTGACAAACCATGCCACTTTTAAGGTGGTGACACTTGTCACCACTTTTCTTTTCTCCCTTTTTATTTTTTTAATTTTCATGCAAAATTTACGCGACTTTGGTCTTTTTATGCAAAATTCACAAAATATCCCAATTAATATTCATGTAATATTCACACCATTTTCACTCAATTAATCTCACATTTGGATCAAAACACAAGGATTTGTAACCAAAATCAAGATATGAAGGCAATTAAAAGTAATAGAAATTAGACACAACATTTAACACTGAAGCAGATGCATAATCTACTCCATAATCTTTTGCATAAACAATAACTTTGATGATTGGTAATAATAGACTTAACGCAGAAGTTGATTTGTAGCAAACTCCACAAGTTCTTACACAAACTCAACCGTTGTCAGTTGCAACTAATAGCTTGTTAAATAAGGTTAAGGAATAAATACGTGACAATTCACCTCTCTATGAGGAACATATCGACTATGAGCCTGATAGGTGCACCCAAGCAACTCTAAACAAAAATCCTAAATAGGATGAAGAGTTTTAACAGGTTTTCAATGTAGCACCCCCTTAACTCAGGGTACACACCGGAACGCCCGGAGGTCATTCCGGTACATGTCCTACGATAAGGGCGATCTATGTTTGATTACTACATTCACTTCATATGGCATCATATATCTTTATTGTCTTATAAAGCGTCATAAGAAAGGTCACAATATTTTAAAACCAACTTTTTTCTCATTTCACTTCACAAAACCGAAAGTCTACATTGTATCTTTAAACACTTACTAAATGTACATCATCAAAACCTAGCACAAAAGTACTATATGAAAGAGGAAATTATACAAAGTCTATCTAATATGTCCAAAAATCCCAGCTGACCGACCTTTGAGTCATGACTTCTCTTGCCAAATCACAATCTACACGGCTGGTAGAGCCTCTCAGTAGCTAAAGTCGTCCTTCGTTCTTGAAAAGACAACGTTGCAATTTTGGTGAGTTTTGCGAACTCAATGAGATAACCATCATTGATGATTCACTCAATTCATGCAACACATCATTTCACATAACACATATTTCAAAAAATTGTATTTTACATCAATATCACATTTTCACTTAAGCATGGGCAAATTTTCGCATTTTAATTAATCAAACATCTTAATGAAAAGCATATGGAATGCACATGTGACTCGTTTCTATTTATTACATTGTTGTGACCGAGTGCCTAAACTGTCCCTATCCATTGTGGATACCGGACTCATTTATACTGTCCCTTATCCGTTGGGGACAAAGGGCTCATTTTACATAGTGAGCCTTTGGCTCTTAATCACATTCAGAGCTTTGAGCTCATTTTCAGCGGCTACTCAAGTCACAACTCTCTTTATCTGATCATGCATTCATATATATAATGCATCTCATAATCACTCAATCAATTCAAGAAACAATTAGTCCTTCTCATTCACATACAATTAGCACTTCAATATCCATTTCACATTTCACATTCATCGAACCTTCTGTCCGAGCCAACAATCAAGTCGCATTCATTCAATTGTTTCAAACAAAAATTAAGTAAACAAGAAATTGAGTGAGACTGTCTAGGTTACTCACAAGTTGCTTCCAAAGCTAATGCTTGGAAGTTCTGGCAACATCTGGAGGTTGACTTTCCAGTTGCTCCTCTATATCAAGCAATATACGCATATATCACAATTTGCAAAATTATGAGTGTTTAATAATGCACATGTATGAAATGAATTATGTTCAATGCATGTTCATGACAATCCCGGGTATCTTCCCATCAATTTCATCACATAATCATTCTCATATCAAAACTCTTCTAATTGTAATTTCTACTTAGGTTTATGCCTCACTAACAGCATTAAATTCACAATTCATTTCTCATTGAATCATTTCAGATTTTTCCAAAACACACTTTCGAATCTACTGTTCACGTTCAATCAGAAGGTGCAAATGATGTAATTTGGTCATACTCTCTTCTAGAAAAGTGTTCCTCTATGTCTTATATTTCTATTGAAACCAAAATCACTTAATTTGGTTAAGTAATTTGGAAGATATTCCCCAAACATTTTCAGGCTGTTCATATTCAAAAACAGTGTACTATGCATAACTTCCTTCCAAAAATTAACAATCTTAGAATCCGATTCTGAATCTGATTTCTTCAGATAATTTGTATCCCTATATCTCTAGTTTATTCCAAATCAAAGATCTTCTCATTTAGGGAACGGAAGAAAAAGCTATTGCAAAAAAGACATCGGATGTTCAACACCCCTGAAAACTTCAAAGTCGCTATCATGCAATTCTTCTTCTTCTTTACCAAAATCTCTACTTCAAACCTCCATAACTTTTGATCCAGAACTTAAAAATTCCAAATTTTATATCAATAGAAATTTAAAAGAATGATCTAAAACTTTCATGTAGACCATTTTGTCAAAATCCATCGAGATCAATACAGTAAATTCATGGAAGTTTCATATCAAAATTTTAACTCTCTTACTATTCATTCCTAGAAATTCTCAGACTTCATGTCAATTTTTGAGACTCTTAATGACAGAATTAAAATTTGGTGTCTTCATGAAAAATATAGCCATATATCTCTAGTTTAATTAAAATCAAGAATCATCTCGATTGAACAACTCTAGAAGAAATTATGGCTAAGACACAAAACCATATCAGTGGAAATTTTTCTGCTAACATTTTCCAGATTTTCAAACTTTCAACTTTTACATCTAACTCATCTAATATCTAGATTATCTCTTCCATTTCATTTCCTCATCGTTCTCTACCTAATTCAACTCAATAAATCACTGACAAACAAATCATGATCTATAATTAATCATTAACCTAAAAAAACAAGAGTATATATATTTACCCATTGATAAGCAATTTTCTACACTCATCCAAACACCACTTTGATAATCATTCAACCTCAAAACATCTCTACACCATTACATGAATTATTACCCATCTTAGATATCCAAAAACAAGACATGTACATAGATTTTTCATCACCCACGACACATGCATAAACCTTGCATAACCAAGTCATCAATTTTCAATTTACTCATCAATCTAGCTTAAATTAACCATACCCATGACATTTAAAGCATAACTTACTAGGTTTAGCTCCAAACTCTTCCAAATCTCACTCAACCCTAGCTCCCAAGCATCCCGTATTCATCAACTTGAAGGTAGACAAGGTTGGATCTTTTAGTAGCAAGAAGAAGGTAGCAAGCTATTTAAGTGACTAGTATGATATTATGGCCAAAAATCAACTTGATGGAGGTTAGTAGGAGTTTCATAGGTAGAGAGAAAAAAATGGAGAAGATGAAGAACGAAGAGAGGAAGAACAAATGAAAAAAAGAACAATGTAAAGCGTAGTCTTTTAACAAAACAATCGTGGGTTATAAGTGATGTGGCAAGTGACACATGTCACTTGCCACATATCACTTTCTTATGGCTCCATTTTTTTTAAATGGAGAGAAAAAAATAAAGAAGATGAAGAACGAAGAGAGCAAGAACAAATGAAAAAAAGAACAATGTAAAGTGTAGTCCTTTAACAAAACAATTCACTTTCTTATGGCTCCATTTGTCCGTCCTTAGATAACTAGTCTATTTGACTTCAATTTCTAATCCAATTTTCTCCCAAATTTTAATGACATAAGTCATTAAGTCCCAAAATCTTATATAAAAATTTCCACTGTCATTTGACATTTATTTCTACTGCCATTTGTCAATTGTCTTGCCATTTGGTATTTTTCCTAACCAAAAATTTCCAAAATTTCTGAAATTTTCCTAAAATTCTCCAAAAATTATAAATCACTAAATACACTCTCCAAATCAATTTTCAACAAATAAAAGCCACAATTGTCAACAAAATCACATTCACAATTCAATTATAAATTAATTATACCCAGAATGTCTATGAATGCATGTACAATTTGCAAAAATTCAATATTCAAGAGTATGAGCATGAAATGTATTTTCTAATTTCTTACTAATCTCTCATATTTGCTAATCTAGCCTCAACATGGATAACGGGATGTTACAACTCTCCCCCTCTTGAAAGAAATTTTGTCCTTGAAATTCTTACCTAATTTTTCGAACAAGTGGGGGTATTGTCTCCTCATATGCTCCTTCGTTTCCCATGTTGCTTTCTCAGTTGAGTGATTCCTTCAAAGGACTTTTACCAATGGAATGATTCGGTTCCTCAACTGCTTCATCTGAGACCCCACTATCTTGATCGGCTCCTCAACATAGCATAAGTTACTAGCAACCTCAATCTCCTAAGTTGGTATCACATGTGTCGGATCCGATCAGTATCTTCGAAGCTTCCTCACATGAAACACATTATGCAATTGAGACATCTCATTCGGCCAGGCCAACTTATAGGCCAAAGGTCCTATCCTCTCAATAATCTCAAAAGGACCAATGTACCTAAGGCTCAACTTGCACTTTTTTACCGAATCTCAGAACTCCTCTCTAAGGTGACACTCTCAGAAATACTCTATCTCCCACACTATATTCCATATCCCTTCGATGTTGATCCACATAACTCTTCTATCTATCTTGAGCCGCTTTAATTCAGTTTCGGATCAATTTTACCTTATCCATTGTATCTTGTATTAACTCTAGGCCTTCAACTATTCTCAAGCCCTCTTCATCCCAATATGATGGCAACTGACATTTTCTACCATATAGTGCTTCATACGGTGCCATTCTAAAACTACTGTGGTAATGGTTGTTGTAGGCAAATTCTATCAATGCCATATATTGATCCCAGGCTCCTCTAAACTCCAATACAGATGCCCTGCGCACATCTTCAATAGTCTTGATTGTCCTTTCACTCTGTCCATCTGTCTGAGGATGAAATGATGCACTAAGTTTAACTTAGTACCCATAGCAGACTATAAGCTCTTCCAAAACCTCGAAGTAAATCTGAGATCCCTGTTCGCTACAATGAACACTGGAACCCCATCCAGTCTCACCACCTCATTCACATATCTCCAGGCTAACTGATCAAGTGAATTATTTTCTCTCACTGGTAAGAAGTGGGCCGATTTAGTCAACCGGTCCACTATCACCCATATAGCATCATTCTGCCTCAGAGTCTTAGGCAGTCCCATGATGAAGTCCATAGTAATCCGTTCCCATTCCACTTCAGAATGGGCAACGAATGGAGCTTACCTATCGGAGCCTGGTGCTAAGCTTTAACTTGTTGGCAAGTCATACATCTAGATACAGACTTCGCCAGTTCCTTATTCGTTCCAAGCCACCAGAAATGCTGGTTCGGTGTGTTATACATCTTGGTCGTACCAGGATGCATAGCATAGGCAGCCATATGAGCTTCCTCATGTATCTCCTTCCTCAGATTGTCCACATTAGGCACACACAGCCTCTGCTTCAACCATAAAGTCTCATCCCTCAACTCGAACTCAGAATCTGGATTCATCTTTACCTTTTCCATAAACTTCACCATATTAGGATCTTTCCCCTGAACTTTTTGGATTCTATCATGTAACATCGGCCTAAGTTTCAAAGTAGCAATCAAGCCCTCATCGTGTTCTAGATTCAACTCCACATTTAGAGCCCTTAAATGAATCAAATCAGGTAGCCTCGATAACTGATTCTGAGCTACACTAATATTAGACTTTCTGCTCAAAGCATCAGCCACCACAATCGCTTTCCCCGGGTGGTACTCAATTGTGCAATCATAATCCTTCAGTAACTCAATCCATCTCCTCTGTCTCAAGTTCAATTCCTTCTTACTCAACAGATACCTCAAACTCTTATGATCTGTATAAACCTGGAAGGTCTCTCCATACAAGTAGTGTCTCCAAATCTTTAGAGCAAAGACAACTACAGCTAGCTCTAAATCATGTACCGGATAATTGATCTCGTGAGACCTTAATTGTCTCGATGCATAGGCGATCACCTTGCTATGCTGCATCAATACACATCCCAATCCTTGATACGACGCATCACTAAATACTACATATCCTCCCGTCCCCGATGGAATAGTCAACAACGGTGCCGTAGTCAACCGATGCTTTAGCTCCTCAAAACTCTGTTGACATTCTTCATTCCATCTGAATACTACATTCTTTCTCAGAAGTTTTTTCAGAGGGGCTGAGATCAAAGAAAACCCCTCGGCAAACCTCCAGTAATATCCAGCCAATCCTAGGAAGCTTCAGATTTCAGACACATTCCTCAGAGCTTCCCAATTCATTACTACCTCAATCTTCTTTGGATCCACCTGTATGCCATCTCCAGTCACTATATATCCCAGAAACACAACCTGATCTAGCCAAAATTCACACGTACTGAATTTGGCATACAACTACTTTTCCCTCATAATCTGTAAAATAACTCTCAAATGCTCAGCATGTTCCTTTCTGCTCTTCGAATACACCAAGATATCATCAATAAACACAATTTCAAATCGATCCAGGTAAAGCTAAAACACCTTATTCATCAAAGCCATAAAAGCTACAGGGGCGTTACTCAACCTAAACGGTATCACTAGAAACTCAAAATGCCCATACCTGCTCCTGAATGCCCTCTTAGGTACATCAGCCTCAGCTATCTTCAACTAATAGTACATTGATCTCGAATCTAGTTTAGTGAATACCTGAGCTCTCTGCATCTGATCAAGTAAATCATCAATTTTAGGTAGTGGATACTTGTTCTTCACTGTCACCCGATTCAGCTACCTATAGTCAATGCATAACCTCAAAGTCCCATCCTTTTTCTTCACAAACAGCATTAGAACTCCCCAAAGAAAAACACTGGGTCTTATAAAACCTTTTTCCAGTAACTCCTGAAGCTAAGTCTTTAACTCCATCAGTTCCATAGGTGTCATCCTATATGGAGGAACAGATATAGGAGCAGCACTTAGAACTAGATCAATTGTGAACTCCATTTCTCGATCTGGTGGTAAACCAAGTAGCTCATCGGGAAACACATCTAGGAACTCCCTAACCACGGGAATGTCCTATACACTCTACTCAGCTCTAGTATCAATGATGTGGGCCAGATAAGCCTCACATCCTCCCTGCATCAACCTCAGTGCACTCATGAAGGATATCATCCTGGCTGGCGCTACTTGACCAACTACTCTGAATACTGCCCTCGGCTGACCAGGAGATTCCAGTATTACCTCCTTGGTACACAGTTCATGATAGACCTATGAGCAGTGAGCTAATCCATACCTAGGATAATATCTATCTCTCTTAACTGTAGTATAATCAAGTCTGCCACCAACTCTGCTTGATCAATCCTAATCAAGCACCTCTTGTAGACCTCTCCTATGACAATAATAATACCTAAAGGTGTACTCACCTCTAGCCCATACTGTAACAACTCTCTATCATAATGCATCCTACATGCCAAATGCGGTGTGATAAAGGAATGTGTGGATCCTGGATCTGGCAATGTAAAAGCCTCAAAATCATAAATGAGAAGTGCACATGTAATAACATCTGGTGAGTCTTGAGCCTGCTGCTTGATCATAGCATAGACTCGAGCCTGGGACTGTGGTCGACTGCTCCGTACCTCAGTCCTGACAGGAGGAATCTCTGTACTCATTCTACCTCTACCATGGCCCCTCTGTCCAGTCCTACTACCTCTGCTCTGCTGAATAGTAGCTTCACTCCGCGATCTGTCACTCATACCAGACTGAATTCCCGTAGCAGTAGGACAATCTCTAATTTGGTGATCAAAGGAGCTGCATCTAAGACAAGCTCCAGATAGCCTCCAGCACTCACCACCGTGCCTTTTCCCACAGTGCTCACACTAGGGTAACTAACTCTGCACTGTACCTCTTCAACTGCCAATCTGTGCAAAACCAACCCTCTGATTGAAGCCTGACTACCTTGATCCGGCTGGTGGCCTGAAAGCTCTGTTCTGGTGCTTACTGAATCTTTTGCCATAACTACTCGGAATCTCACTAGACCTCTTCAATCTGAACTCTTGCCCAGGCTCTGCTTGTCTCTCTCTCAGTAGCCGTTCAATTATGATCGAAGCAGCTCTTAACTCAATGAAAGTACCCAGATCTGAAAGGGCCAATCTTGTTCTGAACTCCATATTGAGTCGATTCTCAAACCTCCTACACTTTTCTTCTTCTGTAGGGATCAAAACAGTAGCATAACCCATCAACTGATTAAACCGGACCTCATACTCAACCACGAACATCATACCTTGCTTCAAACCCAGAAACTCTTCCGTCTTCCTATCCAAATAGATCTTGGGCATGTAGTTCTCCTTGAAGACCCTCAGGAAGTCTTCCCACTTCAGGTTGCAAGGCCTGGGGGTACTGCCTGGAATAGTCTTCCACCACTGAAAAGTTAGGCCTTGCGGTAAGGACACTGCGTAGTCGAACCTCTCATCTGGCTTGCAATCCATTTGATCAAAAACCCTTTCCGTCCTTTCCAACCACCCCTCGGCCTCAGCAGGGACTGTGCTACCATAGAAATCCACAACCCTTTGCTTTCGCATCCTATCATACCTCCTCTGGGAACTCTAGGAGGCGTTACCTCTGGTTGAGGTACAGAGGACTCTCTACTGGCTTCTACCGATCCTTGGTCAGCTAGTTGATCAATTTGATCACCTAGAGCGGATGACCTATAACAAATAATAATTTCAATCATTTTCTACACTTCTCACCATATTTCATGCTTAACATTTCTATATCCCAACAGATGCCAACCATACTATGATACCACCTAAATGTAGTGCCCCCTTACCTCAGGGTACACACCGGGACGCCCGAAGGTCATTCCGGTACATTTCCTACGATAAGGGCGAGCTACGATCGATCACTAGATTCACTTCATATGGCATCATATATCTTTATTCTCTTATAAAGTGTCATAAAAAAGGTCACAATATTTTAAAACCAACTTTTTCCTCATTTCACTTCGCAAAACCGAAAGTCTTCATTGTATCTTTAAACACTTACTAAATGTACATCATCAAAACCTAGCACAAAAGTACTACATAAATGAGGAAAATATACAAAGTCCATCTAATCTATCCAAAAATGCTAGCTAATTGACCTTTGAGTCATCTCTTGCCAAATCACAATCTACACAGCTGGTAGAGCCTCTCAGTAGCTAGAGTCGTCTCTCGGTCCTGAAAAGACA
>JAOSBN010058248.1:0-14037 GCA_027563595.1 Erythroxylum suave | reverse complement strand
CTTTCGCTTCGCTTTGAATTCATTTCAGTATGATCGAACCGTTTGTTTGGTTCCGATTCGATTTATGGGATCCACTTGTTAAGTTTTCGATTTGCTTCCGCTTCGTTTTCCGCTTTCGATTCGTTTTCGATTCGCTTTCGATTCGTCTTCGTTTTTCGGTTGGGGTCCGGTTTCCCGGATCAGGTCCCAACACTTGGTGCATGTTAAAAGTGGACATAACAAAAGCTTATGATATGGTTTCGTGGGATTTCTTGGCATTTATGCTAAAGGAGATAGGTTTTCCTCCTCTATTTATACAATGGGTTACGGAGTGTGTTACTACCCCCTCCTACTCTATTGCCATAAATGGCACACTACATGGGATGTTTTAGGGCAAACGGGGGTTGCGACAAGGCGATCCCATGTCCCCCATTCTTTTTATACTTTGTCTAGAATATTTCTCCCAACTACTTAAGTTGAAGGCTACTCGGGCTTGTTTCCACTTCCATCCAAAATGCCACAAACTTGGAATTACCCACTTCACCTTTGCAGATGATCTTATGTTGTTTTCACGAGGGGATTTTGCACCTATCCAAGTACTCATGGAAGCTTTATGGGAACTAAATGCAGTTGCGGGCTTGAGGTTAAACCCCTCAAAATCCCACATTTACCTTGCAGGGGTGCACGACAGAGATAAAGACGACATCTTGTAATTGGTTACCTTCCTAAAGGGAGAGTTTCCAATGTGCTATTTAGGGGTCCCACTGGCCCCTCTTAAAGTCTCAGTTGCTCAATACTCAGCCCTCATTGAAACAGTTGAAAATTTTGTACAGACTTGGACCGATAAGTCCCTCACTTATGTCGGTCGGATCGAACTGGTGAATTTGTTTATCCAAGGCCTGCTTTCTTTTTAGCTCCAGGCCTTCACAATACCCGCCACTATCTTGGAGCGCATTACCTCTATCTGTTGTTTGTTTGTCTGGGGGGGAAACACTACAAAGTAGCCTAAGACACTGTTTGCACCCCGAAACGAGAAGGAGGACTAGGGCTGAAACATTGTAAGACATGGAACTTAGCTCTATCAGCTAAGGTCCTCTGGAACATCCATATCAAAGCAGACTCACTCTGGATTCGGTGGATTCATGAGGTATACCTACAGGGCAGGTCGGTTTGGGAGTGGCAACCACACCTTTGGGATTCTCCGCTTATGAAGACTCTTGCTCATATCCGAACCTTGTTGGAAGAGAATATGGGAGGCCGAAGGGGAGTGGAAGGTCATTTGTCTCAACTGTGTTCCAATGGCATGTTCTCCTCTATGAAAGTATATGAACTTATTCGAACTAAGCACCCTATTCGGCCATGGATGTCCTTTATCTGGAAGTAGTATATTCCTCCCAAGTACTCAGTTATTGCCTGGTTGAGCCTTAGGAACCGTCTCCCTACCAAAGATAACCTGATGTTTTTGGAGATAGACCGATTGTGTAGTTTTTTTCAAGTGGCAAACGAATCAGTGGCCCACCTATTTTTCACATGTCCGTCCACCCGCGAAGTTTGGGACAATATTTGCACCTGGTTAGGAATGACTAGGCCTATGGCGTTGTTGGGTAATGCCATTAAGTGGATTCGTAAGGATTACCAAGGAGCCCAGTTGAGGGGCAAAGCAGCCCGGCTCACCCTCCTTCCCACCATCTATATAATTTGGAAAACCCGAAATTGTCTTTGAAGGGACTACAGTTTCCACAGTCGATGTAGTGTACAAAATCAAACTGGTCATGTACAAGATCCTTTATAAACTATACCCCGCTGATATACTTCCCTTTTGACACTTCTGTTATTCTCCTGGGATGTTTGGGGTGTTTCCCTCTGTTGTTTGTGCTCTTTACTGTTGAAAACTCGTACGGGAAGCTAGTTGTAGTGAGTTAGATGAATTTTGGCTGATCCTTGGCGTTGGGTATTTTTGTCAGGCTATAAATCCTGGCCCTCTACTACACACTTGAAGTCATAGGCTTGGTTCAGACAATACCTTAAACATTCCCTTGATGGCTGGTCAGCCATTACGAAGGTGGTATGCCCCCATGGACCCATGCCGGCCCATTCACAGTAACGGTCCTGATACTACTAAATGGTGACTCTGTTGTAGTCCCGGTGATAGAGATGGGGCTCTTTTCCCTCCCCTGTTTCTTTTGTCGCAGATGTTGCCTAATCATGGTTGCCTGTTAGGCTTGGGTGGTGCGGTGGAGTTAAACTATAGAACTCCCTCCCTAAGGTTGTGCTTTAACACATGAGACTAGTGTCCTCCTTGGATAGGGACCTCCTGGTTTTTCACTCTGACACCGCTAATAGAGGAGGGTAGGGGCGACTGGTTTGTTTTCCTTGTGGAAATAGACGACTGATGCTACTAGTTCATGTTGGTGGCCCAACCTCCTTGTAAAGGGCTAGAGAATCTGATGTATGATAGGAGCCCATGTGTTAATAGTGCAGCCATACTCGTCCAAAGCTTCCTGGGTGTTAACAGGAGCTGTTGGTGTTAGTCTTGGCCACTACAATGTCTGGCCTATTGCTGCCACTTTTACTCATTGGTGAGGTTTGTGTTTGGTGATAGCCGGTAGGTGGGTTCTCAATGGGAGTGATCAGGGCACTACAAGATGTAAGGTATCACCTCCCCTCTGGTGTCGGTTTCTCTTGGTCTATATGGGTTGCTTCGGCTCTTGGGTGGAGAATGGCCTTCAGACACTGTGGGTTGGGTTGCTCTGGCTTGCTCATTAATAGGGTAATTCCCCAGCAGCTACGACACTAAGATCTGGAGGTCCTAATGTTTGCTTGGCAACAGAGTGTTAATGTAGCAATGTTCAAGTTTTCCTGTGCATTGATGGTGTGAAGTGTTAAAAGAAGCTGACGAGTGTTCCCTCATATACTGGAGGAAACATGTCTGATGGGATTTGAAATGCTAATAGAGTGTAGAAGGTGGCTGGTCAGTGCTGTATTTTTCTGCCTCTTCCCATACAAGGAAAGGAAACTCGATTGCTATTCTGTTGGAGGAAGGCAATGTATAACCTGGACCGATGCCGTTTCATTCTAATTCTAATTATGGCTGGCCCTAAATCTCTGACTGGGGGAAAAAAATCTCCTTCCAGCTTAGGGAGAGTGGTCCAGTCCACCGGGCATGAATCCATTACTTGCAGCAATGGAGCCTGAGCTTAATGCTTTCTCGGGACTAACACTGCCCGACTAGAGGCTCTTGTGGTGTTTACCAAGCAAACCAACCTCACTTACTAATGGATCGTTATGGCTGGCGTGTGGAGAAAAAAAGATTCTAATACCTAGGAGTGGTTGGAGGCACAACAGCCCTACCTTGCGATACATCGAGAGCAGCAGGAATGCCAATTATGGAGTCGATTTTGCACAAGGGACAACACTTGTCAGCTGTCACAAGGGGGCCTAATCCTGGTTGCCTTCGTTTTGTTCAGGCGGGGGCAGTGGCCACCATTTTTTTCTTTCACAAGTTTGTTCATTTTGTAGGTTAACCATGGTAGGAGCTGTTAGTCCACCTTCTTCCGCGTACACACCAGATGCTGCTGGAGTCTCGGTTTTTCGATGAGCTGTCCCAGTTTGATGAAGATTGGAGACCACTGTTCACCCCTCCAAATCTGTTGGAATTATCTCTCCCCTGCTGACTGCCTACCATACTCGGGGATGTTGAATTAAGCCACCCACATGGTAATGTTACTGTGCATGGCACTGTTCATGTGCCAATATGCATTGTCGAACATGTTGCATGGCTCTCAACACGTAATGATGTAGACACGGGTTCCTGGTATTGCTCTGCATTGATACTATGCTGAATTACTATATTGGAATTCCTTATATAGAGGGGGCAACTTCTGGCTGCCTATTATTGGTAAGACATCAGCTGTTTGCATGGCGCTATTCCTGCTGCATGGTACTGTTCACGTGGGTACCATGCGACACTGCGGATCAATCTGTAAGTCTCTGTGGAAGGTTGACGATATGTGCGTCCCATGGATCATGCTCTGAAGGCAAATTTGTTAATTTAGATGGCCTACCTGACGTCTTCGGGTACTGTAGCCCTACTAGAATCACTATGCACATTGGAATTCCTGTGCACTGCAGTAGTTACTATTCAACATTGTTCACGGAAAGTGTTACTGTTCACTAAAAGGGATGAATAATAAAATTACCAGGCTAACAGCCTGGCAATTTCTTATTCATCTAAGCCTTTTGTATAGTACCTTGGTGTTCTTAGTTTCTTATATTTCACTAGTCTAGCCTCATTTTGGTGTGTATTGGGGTATTTTGGTACATTTCATTTTGGTCCTACTGAGGACACAATTGCAGGTGTGTAAGGCTCTCTGTCTCACTCAGCCTGTACTTTAGTAGGGATTGTCTGTTTTTAAGGTTGGGGTATACCCCTCATGACCGTGTACATATTCATTTTTGGTATAATATATTTACATTTTACAAAAAAAAAAGAAAGAGCTATCAATAGTGAGCGTTTTGAGTGCTCCTCTCAAGTCCATGGGCGATTCCTTCATGGTGTCTCCTGGATCTCGTTCATCCACTGACTGTGTTGCTCTTGCTGCGTGCTTGCTGTAGTTCTGGTCAACTATTGGTGGCTGAACACGTTGATAATCTTAGCAGGTGACCAAAATCAGTTGGGTACTAAACTGGGGCACAACTGCAATATCACCACACTGTAGCTCTTGTCCACACGGGGTGATATACTGGCCATTATCGGCGTCTTGGGGATTGCATTTTCAACACCTACTACGAAGCATATCTACTTTTGACTCTCCTAGTCCTTCTCTAAGGTGGACGTCCCCGTCTTTGTCTCTGGTTTGAGACCGAACATTTTGGAGGCAATTTTCCCGCCCAACTTTATTTGGACCTGGATCTTTCCTCACCTTCCAAAGACAACCCACACATCACTGGGACTATACGATGGTGACTTTTACAAGACTAGTGCACGTCCTACATCCCTACCATACGGGCATCAGATTACTAGCAAGTGGTGACATCTCTGGTGTAGACGGTTCTGTAAGTTCTCTGTGTTTCTATTTATACGGTGTCGGCAGGCTGTGCCACTGCTACTTACATTAGGTTACGGTGGTGGGTATTGGCTTTTTGGGGTGGAAACCCCGCCGCTTGAGGAGGGCTGGACAAATGGGGAAGAAAAAATTCAAAGACAAAGACAGCATGACAGATTTTGTTATTGCTTTGCGTTCTCCCCAACAGGCGTCCCCTGCTAATCCATTTGAATCCATTGAAAGTGAGGAAGCAGAGCCTACCTCTCTGCCCCTTCAGAAGTCGACTACCAAAGTCACCACTGAGGGAGATACACCTAACCCTGCTAACAGTGGCGCCCAAAAGCTAGATTTGCCTAGACGTCAACCTGCAGGGCAAGGTGAAAACATTGGTCGACTGGCCCAGGTGAGGAGTCTTGGTACAAGTAACTCTACTACTCCCTCTGCTAATCTTGTTACTGGTGTTGTGTGTGTTGATAAGCTGGGGGATGACGAAGCATCCCCAGCCATTGCGATAACTGAGACAGGGAGTGAGGGGGGTGAGGAAGTGTCGGAAACTAATGTTGAATTCCCTTCCCCTGGACCCTTGGCGCAGATTCCATTACCACAACCCCTACCTAAGAATCTATCCAACCAACCCACATCTGGGCCCAAAACTAACCTAGCAAAACCCTCCTATGTTAGTCTTTTTTGGCATAACAGGGAGCTGAAAAATAGACTCCACCTAACCTATACCCCTGTTGAGGAAGAAGTAACTTTTGAGGAAGCTGAATTACGGCCAGTGGAGGATGATTAGGGGTATTGCCTTATAGGGTGTTTCACGAGCAGGTTCCCTGAGTTAAAAACGGTTGAGCATCTAATGAAGAAATGGGGTGTTCATAGCAAGCTGCTACCACATGGCTATGGCTGGATGGTATTCCAATTTGATTCAGAGGATGACCGGACTCGGGTCCTAGTAGGAGGACCGTATGTAATGTTCGGAAAGATGCTATTGCTGAAGAAATTAACTCCCAGATTTGCCTTCAACCACCAGGACTTCTTAGAGGTTCCTATCTGGGTCAAATTTCCTAAAGTTCCCTTAGACTTATGGCTTGATAATTTACTGTCCAAAATTGGTTCAAGAATTGGCAAGCCTATATGTACTAATCAAATCACTGCAACAAAATCCCGCATTGGCTATGCCCGTATGTTGGCTGAGGTTGATATCTCTAAGAAGCCAGTTACATACTTTATAGTCAACCTACCCAAAGGCCTGTGATACACCCAAACCGTTGTTTATGAGTCCTTTCCCCCCTATTGCTGCCATTGTAAACAATTTGGCCACACTCCTTTTGGGTGCACTAAGCAAACTGCGCAGGAGCAACAGGGAGGCATAGCCAAACCTCAGGTCAATAACAAGGAGAACAACCCGCATAATGTCTTGGCCCCAAAACCTCCAGCACAAGGCCCCCCACAGTTTCCTCGGAACCCCACTGCAACTACTGGCCAACAACTAGTTGAACCTTCTAAAAATGGCAAGGCTGTAAGGAAGGTACAACAAAATCCGAAGAAGCAGTCAGACCAGGGGACTATGGGGAGGCCAGACCCGAACATGCAGTAGTCAACAAATGAGGGGCTCAACATCAACCTTAGCTTTAGGGTCAGGAAATGATGACCCTCCCAGCTAGGGTAAAACTATAGAATCAGTCCCTGAAGCAAGTTCAATATTTCAAAATACTACACTTGTTGATGGTACTCCCCAGGGCGAGGGGGAATGGCAGCCAGTAAAAGCTCCCACACAGACTAGTAATCCAAAACCTCCAATCCCAAGGAAGGGTAGACAGGTACTCAGGAGTAAAGGTAGGTCAATGGGCCAAATAGAAGTGCACCCACCAAGTACTAACTCAGGAGGGACTGCAGGGAAGGAAAACAGAACTTCTCATCCAAGGGGTAGCTCTACTGAGCGGGGAACCAGAGAAAGCAATCCAACCAGGGGTGTTAATACGGACAAATCTAAGAGTGCAGGGGGCGAGAAAGGCCTCCTTTCAGTAGCATGAAGCTGTTTTGTTAGAATGTCCAAGGGCTAAACAAGCCCTCGAGATAAACAAATGTTACCACTCTTATACGACAACATGGTTGTAAATTTGTGGGGTTACTTGAAACTAAGTTATCTGATGATAGACTGAAATGCTTGATGGTGAATAAATTTCCTGGCTGGATTTCCAGCACTAACTTCAACTATATAGCAGGGGGTCGAATTTGTATCATATAGGATCCGGTGTGCTTTAAATGCCAGGTAGTAGAAGTGGGGGATCCGTACATTCATTGTCAGGTCCAATGTTGCACAACACAACTCACATTTCTAGTCTCAGTAGTGTATATGGCTTATACAGTTTCGGTAAAAGAAGGGAGTTATGGCAGAGTTTGCAGAATTTGGACATAGGCCGAGATAATCTGTGGCTTTTGATGGGAGATTTTAATTGTGTCAGTTCAGCCAGTGAAAGAATGGGTTGTAAACCACCGTCTGCTTATCTATTGCATGACTTCCTGCAATTCCATATGTCCCAAGGCTTGGAAAATGCTTCATACTGTGGAGAATTTTTTACCTGCCATAAGAAACAACTCTGGGCAAAACTAGATGGTGTCCTTATTAATCAAGCATGGGGAGTCCATGGGCATATCTGTTCAGTACATTTCTTGGACATGCGGGTGGATTCAGACCACTGCCCATTGGTAGTTGCTTTTATTGATTTCACTTCTGGGGGAAACAAGCCGTTTAAATTCTTTAATATGAGGTTGACACACCCCTCATATCAGGACACTTTATAGAGAGGATGGGCATTCCCAATTCTTGGCACAGCCCAGTTTGTACTTTGTACTAAATTGAAAAGGCTGAAGAGACCTCTTAAGGAATTAAATTATGTTGGCTATGGGCATATCTCTCAAAGAGTAAATGAAGCGTCAACTGAATTTCAACTGGCCTATAAATCCCTGTTAACCCGACCTCATGATGTTGAGTTGAGCAAAGAGGTTACAGTGAAGAGACAAAGGGCAACGTTCTTTATGGATGCTGAAAGATCATTTTACAAACAAAAGGCCAAATGCACTCATTTACTAGAAGCAGACCAGAACACTAAGTATTTTCATGGGGTGGTGCGTAAGAGAAGGATGCAAAATTTTATTCCATATCTTTTGAAAGCCAATGGGGACAAAACAAAATCTAGCGAGGAGTTGGCTACTTGTTTAGTACAATATTACCGAGAGCTTCTTGGCTCTTCCACTATGGTGCACTAAATGGATACCACCGTAGTTACACAGGGCAAGGTGTTGGATGACGATATGCAGGCCCAATTAATGGCCTCAGTTCTAGAAGCTGAAATCAAGGGAGCACTGCAGGACATTGGATCTGAAAAATCACCAGGTCCGGATGGCTACTCGTCTGGGTTTTTTAAACACTCATGGATGGTTGTTGGACAGGAGGTCACCAGGGCAGCGCAGGAGTTTTTCTCCACGAGTTGTTTGCTCAAACAAATTAATCACAATATCCTGACACTAATACCGAAGAAACAGGCCGATCTTAGACTGAAAGACTTTAGACCTATTGCGTGCTTAAATGTGACCTATAAGATCATCACTAAAATTCTGGCAGCACGTATGAGTTCAGTGGTAAGTAAAATCATTGACCCTACCCAGGCGACTTTCATCCCAGGGCGCTCGATGCTTGATAATGTGTATCTGGCCTAAGAATTGGTACGGGGTTACGCCAGGAAATGCATTTCTCCCAGATGCATGTTGAAAATAGATCTAACCAAAGCTTATGATACTATCTCCTGGTCCTTCCTTCAGGATATGCTGGCAGAGCTTAAGTTTCCTCAGAAGTTTATTTGCTGGATCATGGAGTGTATTACAATAGCCACATATTCAGTTGCTATCAATGGAACCCTTCATGGCTTCTTCAAAGGTAAACGAGGCTTGAGGCAGGGTGACCCAATGTCCCTGATACTTTTCCTATTATGTTTGGAGTTTCTCTCCCGACTTTTAAAAGTGCGGACTGCTGGGACTGATTTTAACCACCTCCCGAAATGCCAACAGTTGGGCATAACGCACTTTGCCTTCGAGGATGACTTGATGTTTTTTTCCCGAGGAGATCACCAGTCTATTCAGATATTGTTAACAACCCTGGTAGACTTTAAGGATTGTACAGGACTTCGGGCAAACCTGACTAAATCTAATATTTATCTCGTAGGAGTTTTTGGAAGGGAGAAAGAAGACATCCTCTATCTAGTAGACTTCCCATTGGGGGGGTTTCCAGTCCGTTACCTAAGGGTCCCCTTAGCCCTAATGAAAATCTCAGTTGCCCAGTTTTCGGTGTTATTAGACACAGTTGAGTCTTACATAAATGCATTGAATGGAAAAACTTTGTCATAAGCAGGTCGGTTGGAGCTAATACAGTCAGTTATCCAAGGGGTGTTATCCTTTTGGCTACAATCGTTCCCCATCCTAGCTACTATTGCTGAGAGACTCACAATAATCTGTCGTGCCTTCCTCTAGGGTGGTAAACATTATAGGGTAGCTTGGGACTCCCTCTGTGCTCCAAAGAACGAAGGGGGGCTGAATCTAAAAAATATTAAGACATAGAACGCGGCACTATTGGCAAAGGTCTTGTGGAACATACAAACAACGGAGGATTCCCTTTGGGTGAAATGGGTACATACAGTTTACTTAAAAGGGAGGTCCGTGTGGGAATGGAGGCCTCATGTACAAGACTCAGCTCTTATGAAGCGTCTAGCACAGATACGGGACACATTACTTCTTCACATAGGCAACCATATGGGTATTAAACAGGGGCTGCAGCACCTATGCACCAATGGTATGCTCTCAGCGCACAAAGTTTATGAACAACTACGGGTCAAGCATCCTCCCAAACCATGGATGCCTTTTATTTGGAAAAAATATATCTCCCTCGAAATTCTCCTTCATCGCATGGATGGCATGCCGAGATCGGCTACCCACGAGAGACCACTTGCATTTCTTGGAACTGGACCTTATTTGCTGCTTCTGCCAAGCTGAAAACGAAACAACTGCACACCTATTTTTTTAGTGTAATATTATAGGTACCATCTGGCGCACTATACAAACCAGGCTGGGAATGAGGCGAACTATGTCCTCCATAGCTAGTGCAATTAAATGGATCCGCAAGGACTACTATGGAGCAAGACTAAAAAGTAAAGCCACCAGACTAGCCCTCCTGTGCACCATCTAAACAATCTCGAAAACTTGGAATGCGGCTTCCTTTGACGCAAATGCCTTTACAACAACATATGTGGTCCATTGCATTAAACTTGATGTATACAAAATATTGTATCGACTCTATCCGGAAGTAGTGATATCCTTTTAAGATGCAGGTGACCATCAGTGGCTGGGTGGTAGTTGGGAAATCAAGATGGCAAAACAACAGGTGGGTTTCGCATCAGCACTTTATGATGTGCCCTTCACCTGTACTGGGGCACCCTAAATCTGAACTATTTGGGGATAGCTTACGTTGGGGTGAGTAAGGAGCTTTGGGGGGCACATCCAGAGCACAAGATATTCCCCTGTATATTGATGGCAGCCTAGAAGCTTGTATCACACTGCTTCTCACACATGGGAGGCGGTAAGATGAGAAGGACGCAATGGCTATCTTAGTTAGATACCAGGATCGTGGCTGGGACGTAATTGGTTGTACTGTGGGCAATTCCAAAGTGTGTCCTAGCTTCTTGGCCACACTTTGGCATGGAGCAGTTTCCTTAGGGATGAATGATGATCGGGGAGTGCAAAGGAAAAGGGTAGACACATCCACGACACAGGGGGTGCCCTCATCTCCTGGCAGTTTACTGAGTTGATCTTAGGGCTACATCAGGGTTGTTCGATTGACCTGTTAATACTGGTTGTCCTGAAGTGGTCCAAACTCACCTGGAGAGTGGTTGAGTGAACACTGATGGGCAAAGCTCAGGGATATTGCCCCAGCATGGGTTAGCAACTTGGGGTGTGAAATTTTATTGAGGAGTAAGCAGATGGTCCCTAGCAGCCAATGGCTCAGGACTTTGGAGTAAGGTTTTGTTGGTGAACCTACATGAAGGCCACCTTTTGCTGGAGCCACTAATTACTGCAGGGATGAGGTATTGCACTGTGACTACTGGCGGGCTATAGCTCCTTGCAGGCAGCTGATGTTGAATGTATCAATAGAAGGCTTATCCCTCTACTTCATTGCTTCCTGGAAATTGCGGGCATGATGATACAAAGGAGACAACAGCCATTTGGTTCATTGCAATTGCCTGGTGTAGTCAAAGGGGAAGACTGTGTTTTGCCTAACGGTTTGTTTGTTTTTCAGGATAGAAAACATAAAATCCAAATGATGCCTCATTCAATAGTGGTTGACACTGCTGTTACGAGGGTGGATGGCATTTCATCGCTTGGACTGCTGGATGAATGGGCCTTCCTCTGTGTGTCATCCGCCTGACGCTACTCCCACTGAAAGATAGCCAGTATATCCCTCTCGATCGATTCACGTCTCATCGCGCTGTTTCTCTTTAGGCACTGGACATCGCACATATACGTCTCTAAATGGTACTGTAGCACCTAGTGTGGCCTCATGTATGCAGAACGTATCCCTTTTGTTTAGGTAGGGCTGGATTATGAACTACACCATAAATGAACAATGCTGGACTCATGGGCCGCCTGACCTGGATGGAAGCCCACTAATCACGCCAGTTGCCTAACGTCCCAATACAGGGGACTTGTATCACGTACCATACATGAAATAGTGCCATGCATGGCACTTTTCACGTGCAAGCATTTACCAACTCCCAGCATATATTTAGGGTTAATGGTTCCCACTGGACCCACTGCAGCTACCGGAGTTACTGTTCCTCACCTGAAGTACTGTACAATCGCCAGAATTACTGTACACGATCTGGTTTCACTGTTCATGATGGAAGTTACTGTTCATCAGAGGAGGTACTATTCATAAGGAGAACTAAATAGTTTATTACCAGACAACTCCCTAGTAATTTCCTATTCAATATTCTCCTCCTTTTTTGACTATCTAGCCTCACTTTGGGGTATTTTGTAGACTCTTGGAAAAACTTACTTGGCTGTATGAGGGATATGGACAATAGATTTGTCGGAACTCCTTTTAACCCAACTTGTATCTTCTCTTAGGGGAAATTGTTTTGAGGTCGAGGTATGCCCCACAGGACCGTGTATTTATTCATTTTTGGTATAATATATTTACATTTTACCAAAAAAAAAAAGAAAGAGCTATCAATGTGTGGTCCTTGAGTGATTCTCTCAAGCCTTAGGTGATTCTCACATTTTCCCCTAAGATCCCGCACAGATCTGCATTGTCTTTCACCTTCCTTGCGTTTTTCATTCGATTAATCATGTCCCTTGTTAATACCTAGGTGGGTTCTCTATTTACACTACGGGGTTCTCTTCCCTTATGTATGCTGGGTGGTCCCGCTTCATTTTTTAACAGTAATAGGTATATTGGGTGGTGCGATTTTTGTTGGTGGATTGTTATAAATTTAGGGTGAGGCGCCAATCTTGTATTTTAACCTCCATTAC
This sequence comes from Erythroxylum suave, assembly GCA_027563595.1. Classification (NCBI taxonomy): domain Eukaryota; kingdom Viridiplantae; phylum Streptophyta; class Magnoliopsida; order Malpighiales; family Erythroxylaceae; genus Erythroxylum; species Erythroxylum suave. The sequence continues at coordinate 1,432 of JAOSBN010058248.1, read as the reverse complement.
AAGCCCTTAGCTTGCTACACATTGTTGATTCCGGTTGGAGAATTTCTAGGGTTTATCTCATTTGGGGTGCCCACATTGTAGCGCCCACGCGATTTTTCCTAGGTTTGGGGTAAATTTGTGACATTGATAATAGCATTTGTGGTTGAGGGAGGGGGGCATTGGATTTTTTGGGGTGGGCTCTCCAACGCCTGAGGTGGTCAGGAATAATGGGGAAGAAAAAATATAGGGGTAAAGACATTACGGCGGATTGTGTTGTTGCTCTGCGTTCCCCCACGCAGGCGAAAATTGATTATTCCTCTGATTTAAGTGACAGTGATGGTCAACAGCCTGCTTCTCAGCCACCCAAGAAGTCGACTACAGGAGTAGCAACCGTGGGAGGTGCGCACAAACTTGCCAAAAGTGGAACCATAATGCCTGATACATCCAAGAGTCAAAATGAGGGACAAGGCAAAAACTACAATCGATTGGCCAAGGTGACTAGTCCCGTTATAGGTAACCTCTAACCCCCTTTGATAAACTTGTTTATGGTAAATTGTGTGTTGAAAAGCTGGGGGATGATGAAGCATTCCTAGCAAATGAGACAGATGAGACAGGGAGCGAGGGCAGTGAGGAAGGGTCCGAAGATAGTGCTGAATCCTCTTCGTCTAGAAAATCGGAGGAGAACCAATCCCCACAACCCCCCACTAGGAACCTGTCCAACCGACCATCTCCTAGCTCCAACCCTGACCTTGGTAAACCTTCTTATGCTAGCCTATTTAGACATAACTGGGAGGTGAAGAATGGACTCCCTTTAACTTACACACCAGTTGAGGATGAAGTTACCATTAAGGAAGCGGAAATGCGGTTAGTAAAGGATGATTGGGGGTATTGCCTTGTCGGGTGCTTCACTGGTTAGTTCCCCGGGTTAAAAACAGTCGAGAATCTGATGAAAAAATGGGGTGTTCATTGCAAGTTGCTCCTACATGAATATGGATAGATGGTGTTCCAATTTGATCCAGATGAAGATCGGACTCGAGTACTTACAAGGGGCCTATATATGGTGTTTGGTAAAATGTTATCACTGAAGACTCCCAGTTTTGCTTTCAATTATCAGGACTTGAGGTTCCAATATGGGTTAAATTTCCTAAGGTTCCATTAGACCTATTGTTGGGACCCGATCCGGGAGCTAGACCCCAACCGAAAAATGCGGAATACGAACCGAAAATATGAATCGAAAGAGGAAGCGAAAGCGAATGGAAAGGCGAAACAAAAATCGAACAAATCGAAGGAACAGATCCTACAATAAGGAATTTGTAACAGATATATAAAGCGAAATCATATCGGAAACGAATAACATCCGAATCGAAATCAGCAGGGGAACAAAAACATAGCGAACACAATTAACGTATGAACCGAAAACGAATCGAATCAAAAGCGGATTCCCAACCTAAAC
>JAOSBN010058237.1:3970-14038 GCA_027563595.1 Erythroxylum suave | reverse complement strand
ATTAAGTGAGACGACCCAGGGTTGCACTCTATATTGCAATCCTTGGAATTAATTTCTTTTTAATTCGGTTTCCAAGGGAGTAATTCAAAGACTCAACCACATAGTCAATCACGGACTTGTTGATGTTTCCTATAATCCATTTAGTTTTGAATGGAGCTTGAAATGTACTTAGTTTATGTGAAAATAAGAGATAAAAATGATTAATATATTAGGGTAATGATTGAGGTTATAAACATAAGAATGGATTGTCGAATATCAAGTGTTTAAATATGAAATTTTGGGACATTATGAGATTGAAGATGTTCCTATCTTAGCTAATGAGAGTCCATTAAAAGAACCCTACAGACTGATGCACCCATGTTTGACTTACGAGTTAGACTCCGAAAATGGGGTCTAATACTATAGGATCGACCTAGACTCACCACTACTACACTATCAGTCTAGTTATTTTGTTTTGACTAGCGTTACGACACGCCTGTCACACACAAATGCACATGGGAAGACAATCAGATGGTAACTTTGATGGAAAATTATAGTTCGATCATATTAAGTCAAATGCGTTCAAAACTATAAGATCTAGGGAGTTTTACTATTCCATGTGTTGTTGTTGATTTTGAATTTTGTGAATGCTTATTGATTTAGATGCAAGTATTAACTTGATGCCTTTGTTTATTTTAAGGAAAATGGGGCTAAGAGAGGTCAAGCCAACATCCAAGTTAATTCAACTTGTGATCAATCCGTTAAGAGGCCATTTGGAGTTATAGATGATATGTTAGCAAAAGTGGGCAAATTTCTCATTCCTGTAGATTTTGTTGGTTTGGATTTTAAAGTTGATAGAAATTGTTCATTGATATTGGGTAGGCCCTTTATGAATACTGGTAGGAAATTAGTTGATTTGCATGAAGGAAACCTTGTGTTAAGAATTGGTGATGAGCAGGTTGAATTTAATATGTCAAAGTCTTTGAAGAAATTGATGGATAGTAATGTATGTATGAAAATCGATGTTGTGGATAAGAGTTTAAAAGAAGTTGAAGAGGAAATTGATGAAGTTATATAACTGCATAGGGATGAGAGTGTGAAACAAGAGGAATTATATGAGGAAGTTGATCAAGAGAAGCAGGAGAGAATAGTTACACCCACACCACCTTTGATTTTTAAACCCCTCACTTTAGGGCCTAAGCCCTTTCTTTTTTACTTAAAATGCACCCATTTAGGTAAAAACCATACCTTACCTATCATTATCTCCCACCAATTAGATTGTGAGCATGAAGAGAAGGCGGTGGAGACCATTAAGAAGAGGATGAGAGCCATAGGGTGGCAAATTTATGATATTAAGGGGATTATCCCCAATGTGATGATGCATAGGATTAACCAAGAAGAAGGATGTAAAACTATGAAGGAAAGACAGAGAATGTTAAATCCAAATGTGAAGGAGGTTATCAAGAATGAGGTGTTGAAGCTTTTGGATGTAGGGATTGTTTACCCCATTTTAGATAGTGAGCGGGTGAGTTCAGTACAATATGTGCATAAGAAGGGTGACATGACAGTGACAGAGAATGAACATGGTGAAAAGATTTCTACTAGGGCCATCACAGGTTGGCGAGTGTGTATTGATTATAGGAAGCTCAATTTGGCCACCAAGAAAGATCATTTCCCTTTACCTTTTGTGGACTAAATGATTAAGAGGGTGGCTGGTCATTCCTTTTATTGTTTTCTTGATAGGTGTTTAAGGTGCAATCAAGTGTTTATATACCTGAAAGACTAAGAGAATACCATTTTCACTTGTCCTTATGGGACTTTTGCTTATCAGAGGATGCCTTTTAGTTTATTCAATACACTTGCTACACTCTAAAGGTCCATGATTGCTATACTTGTAGATATGAATGAGAACTTTATGGAGGTATTTATGGATGACTTCTCTATCTTTGGAGATTCTTTTGATCATTGCCTACTTAATTTAGATAGAGTGCTTCAAAGATGTGAGGGGTCTCATCTAGTCTTAATATCTCATGCAAGGGGATTGAAGTGGATCGCACTAAGACCAAAGTGATTGAAAAGCTTCCACCTCCCACCAACATCAAGGGCATCCAAGCTTTATTTAGTTATGAAGGGTTCTATAGATGGTTTATCAAGGATTTTTCTCTTATTGCTAGACCTTTGACTCATTTATTCGTTAAAGATGTGCCTTTTTTGTTTCATAATGATTGTTTGGATTCTTTTAACAAGTTAAAGAAGAAGGAACTTACAGTAACACCCCATTTTGATGTCGCCAGATTGATCACTTCCATTTGGGATTATATGTGATGCAAGTAACCATACTACTGGTTATGTACTTGGCCAGTGGAAGGAGAAGAGGTTGCATGCCATAAACTACATAAGCAAGTCTTTGATAGGAGCACAACTGAACTACGACACTACAAAGAAGGAATTGCTTACAGTGGTATTTTCATATGAGAAATTTCGTCCTTATCTTTTAGGCTCATAAGTTATTGTTTTTATAGACCATGCAATGTTACGTTATCTCTTTGCCAAGAAGAATGCCAAGGCTATGCTCATCTGGTGGGTGCTTTTGCTCTAAAAATTCAACATTGATATTAAAGACAACAAGGAGCAAAAAATGTTGTAGTAGACCACCTATCATGATTAGAAGGGGAACACCATGAAAAAGAAGTGAAAATTGAGGAGTGCTTTCCTGATGAGGTTTTAATGATGGTAGACAATCCTTTTCATCCTTAGTTTACAGATATTGCAAACTACCTCTCAAGTGGTATTCTTCCTTTTGATCTTTCTTATCAACAAAGGACGTGCTTCTTATTTCAATGTTCTTGCTATATTTGAGATGAATTTTTACTTTATAAGATACGTACTGATAGTGAGATTTACAGATGTGTCCCTAAAAATGAAATGACCGAAATTTTGACACAATATCATAACTCATTTTATGGCAGGCATTATGGAGCTAACAAGATTACTGCTTGGATCTTGGAATGTGGATTCTATTAGCTAACCTTGTTCAAGGATGCTCATGATAAAGCGTGATAGGAATCAAAGAGTGGGGAACATATTGAAAAGGGATACGATGCTGCTTTCAACCATAATGAAGGTGAAGATATTTGATTTGTAGGGCTTGGATTTCATGGAACCATTCCCATCCTCCTTAGGTAACACTTACATATTGGTTGGGGTTGATTATGATTCCAGATGGGTTAAAGCCATAACTACTCCAACTAATGATGGCAAGGTAGTTCCAAAGTTTATCAAGAAGATTTTTGTTAGATTTAGGGTTCCTAAGGCATTCATAAGTGATGGAGGGATCCATTCTGCAATAAACCTTCCGAGGCTCTTTTAAGAAGATACAATGTTCATCATAGAGTGGCTACCCTTTACCACCCTCAAACTAGTGGCCAAGTGGAGGTGGTGAACAGAGAGTTGAAAAAGATTTTGGAAAAGGTAGTGAGCACTTTAATGAAGGATTGGGCTTTGAAGCTAGATGACACCCTATGGGCCTACAGGATAGCTTTTAAAACACCCATAGACACCATACCATATCAACTTGTGTATGGCAAGGCTTGCCATTAACCACTGTAGTTGGAGCATTAGGCCTATTGGGTCGGTAGGAAGTTGAACATGGAATGGAAGCTAGCAGGTGAGAAGAGATTGTTATAACTTGATTAATTTAAAGAGTTGAGATCTAATGCTTACGAAAATGCTAAGTTGTATAAAGAAAGAGAAAAAAACTAGCATGATGCTCATATGAAAAGGGAGTTTAAGAGTGGGAACTTGGTACTTTTATTCAATTCACGACTTCGGTTATTTCCTAAAAAGTTCAAGTCAAGATGGAGTAAACTCTTCAAGATCCTTCAAGTGTTTCCCCATGGAGCTTTGAAGTTGGAAAATGACAAGGGTGAAGCATTCAGGGTCAATAGGCGTAAATGCAAGCCATATTATAGAGGGACATATTCACAAGAAAGGAAAGTCATCTCTTTCCTTTGTACCACTTTTTCATCAATGCATATGGAATGGTCAAGTTAATGACTTTAACATAACATGTTTGTCTTTCTTTTGCTTGTTTATGTTTACTTATTCGATTGATTTATTTGGATGTGATTATGATTGGTTTAAGTTTGCTTGGTGTTTATTTAGATTCAATTTGAGTTTTAACTTGTTTTCTTTTCAAATTCTTGTTGGTTAGGTGATTTTCATGTGTTTGTAGGTTGTTTGAATATTGAGAATGCTTGCTAAGCTTGGAAGAGGGCTAAGAAGTTGGAAAACTTGGAGTAACCCATGATCATGGGAATGTGTTTACTTCCTATGACCGTGGGAAGGCTTTACAAAATCCTTCTAGAGCCTTAATCCACATCATGGGAATAAGGTTGTTTCCTATGACCATAGGAAGGCTCTCTAGAAAGTTTCTAGAACCTTAACCCACAATTGTGGGAATGATAGGGATTCCCACGATCGTGGATTCATGGGATGCCCCATCTGAAAAAAATTTAAGACTTCCTTTTCTTTTATCTTTCTTTGCTTCTTCATATTCTCTCACTCTAAAAACACGACACCCACTCTCGTGGGATTTCCCATTTGGAAAAAATTTAAAGCTCCCCCTTCTTTCATCTTTCTTCACTTCTTCATATTCTCTCTCTCTAAAAACAAGACACCCACTCTCCAAACCTCTAAAATCCCTCATCTTTCACCCAATTCTTGGTATTTTCTTCACTTCTTCCATCAATTTTTTACTCCTTTACACTTATTTCACATTAATCATTCAAGAATCCAAGGATTTAGTAAGTTTTTTCTCTCTTTCTTTGTAAAAAACGTGCTCACCCCTCATTTTCTAACTTTTCCAAATTTTTCTCTTTCGATGGATTTAAAGAAGCCTGTAGCCTGGAAACCAACAGACCAACTGCTCTATCAAGTCTCCGGAGAAGGTAAACTAGATATGATGGCCACTTTTTGTGCCCCATTCCCTATTTTTTCAGAAGAAGAGGGTATGTGATTTTGGGACTTTGAGGATAAAGAATTAATACCTCCTAAATACTTTGATTTTGAACTGTTAGAAATTTTAGGATTAAGGCGTAACTTTGTTTTGATCACTGTTTGCATTTTGTTAATTAGGATGCATGTTTTAGGCATATTAGTTTGTTTTATGTTGTTTTGTGCTAAGCAATGGAACCATACTTGAATCATTTTGATTTGTTTTGCCATAAGATTCTACCATGCTAGTTGGAATGAGATTGAATGCATGCTTGAACTCAGACTAGGCTACTTGAGTGAAGAGTGTGCCATGTTGAGTGATGAAAAGTAGTTGGTTATGTAAGCTTACTCACAATTTGACACTTGAACAAGGAGGTAGTGTAGAGATGTATAATGAATTTTCATTTGAGCTAATGTGAGGATTGAGCCTATATGAGTCCATCTATAGTCATTTTGTTTCTTTGTTTGTGTGATGCTTCCTTAGGTTATTACCTTTAGAACTTGCTTTGAATCAGTTTAAGTCTATTGGATGCATGCTTAATGGAAATTATTAAGGCCCTTTTTTGTGTTAACCTTTAGCTTAAATGACCTACCTTTTATTGTCCCTTGCTACCCTCATTGAGCCTTAACCCTTTTGTTTCTTGATAACACTCCACATTTTCAAACCCAAAACCCTATTAACCTACCCATTCACAAGCCTAGTCGAGTATTAAATCATACATTAGTTTGGGATTTTTGCTATAATGTTTCTTAGTTAAGCGATACTTCTGCTCTTAGATCACATTGTATTTAGTTGCTATTTTTTTCATTGTTCTTCCATGTTATTAAAAAAAAAAGAAGAGAAAAATAAAAAGGAAGAACATTTTAGTAGCATCAATAAGGGCAGAGTAGTAGTATATTTACATTTGTGTATCTCAGAAATATGTTTTGCTATCCCTTTGGTCACTTAATACTTTATGAATGCTTTTATTAACCAGTTTACCCTTTTTACCCACTTTAGCCCTTACCACATTACAAACCGAAGCAAGTCCTTTTGATCTATTTAGGCATGTAATCATTTTAGAGGAGAATTCGTATATTAGCAAGCCTATGGTAGGGTAGTTTCCTATAGGGAGCTTAAGCGAAACACTAACCATCAAACACTTGAGAGAAATGAGTGAAACCGTGAGGAAGTTTCATTTTGCATTTATATTTATCTTTAAGTGATGGTTGCCATAAGTTGAGTTTGCTTATGTACACTAATGAAATGTAGTCATGATATATGTAGTATCTTGAAATTTGAGTTGGCCAAAATTTGAGGGATTGCATGTTTTGATCTTTGTGAAAATGAAGTGAAGGAATTGATTGTTGTGTTTGATTTTTCTTAAGGACAAGAAACGATTTAAGCATGGGGAAGTTCATAGTTTTGCATTAGTGTGTGTTTTCTAAGTATTTGGCATGTGTTGCTTGCATAATAGGTTATTATTATTGTGTTTTAGGATTTATTTTATATGATTTTGTTTAGTTTGATCTTCATTATTGTTCTTTTAGGTTTGATGTTGATTTAGGGTAAGAATTGATCATTGTGTTGTAGAAATGGAGGGGATGTAGCAATGGAGGGTGGCCACCTTTATGATTGAGTTAGAGACCAAGAGAGGAGAAAAGAAGTGGAGAAATTATAATAAAAGAACCCACGATCATGGGAATCACGCCAATTCCCACATTCGTAGGATAACTAACCCAAAGATACACGCAGGGTCAACTTATTTTTTAGGTTTTTGTGACTATATAAGGACATAAATCCCTAGGGCTAAAAGAGGATCGGTGGAGGCTTGCCTCCTTGAGTAAAAACACAGATTTAAAATCTTAAGAGAGGTGGAGAATCAAGATTTTTCATTCGAAATTGGGAAAAGAGCACACCTACATTAGGTCTTCCAGATTCGGGAAAAGAAGAGGAGGAGTTTGCTTCATCTAGTTTTATTTCATTTTTTCTCTTCTAGCATTTGTATTATGGATTACTTGATTGTTAGGGATGTTAGTGACATAATGGCTAGCTAAGTGATTTGTAGAGATAACTTTTGAATTACTTGTGAACTCCTATTTTATTAATTTGAATGAATGATTTTCTTGATGAATGATGTCCTTATAGCTTGCAATATATTGAGAGATTGAGTTGGGTAATTTGTGTTAGGCTGTATAATGAGAATTGGCACTTTATAGACCTACATTCATTAAGTTAATTGATTAGTTAAAGAGAGATCTTGGCTAATTAGTTGATCACCCAAATGATAACTTAATAACTAGTTAAATTGGTGGATTGATTTTCTAGATTGAGAGATTTCCTAATCATCTCCATTTAGTTTAGCTAGGGACAATTAATTACAACTTAAGAGAGGGTAGGTAATACATTAGGACATTTGAGGTGAGGCACAATTCAATTAACCAAATAGGAGGGAGATAAGATAGGGAAAAAAGTGATCTTTGATTGTTAAAAGCTTGAATTCCAAGTTTCTGTATTTTCTCGTTATCATTTGTTCATTGTTAGTTGTTTAATTTAATATAAGTTTCCAGTTTATTTCCATAAAAAATTTGGTTCTCAAACAAAGATCAAGCTTAATTAAGTGGTACCTAAGCATAATCCTTGCGGGATCAATATCATTTTTTTACTATAAGTTCCAACCTGTATAGTTATGGTTTTGAGTGTAAAACTAGTAGTTATTTTGCAATCAACATGCACTTTCTGAATTAAAACACAAAAAATCCAATAACACAAACAATCAAATGTCATTAATTCAAAGATAAAACTCCAAAGGTGAGTTTAGAACATCCTCAACATTCAAAAATCCTATCATCAAACTGTTATTCCAATTCTATACAATAATAAAATTGAAAATAAACAAGAAATATGATTTGAACAAATGATGGGAGGCAGCAACTGTGTGGAACACATGATCTGAGAAGTACATCGAGTCAGCTTCTTTTCCACTTCTCTCTTCCTTATTCTCTTTCTAATTCTCTTGATGAATTCTCTTTAGAGTTTCTTCAAGATGGTTAATGTTAAAAGCTCTCTTTGCCTCGTTATCTTGTTCTTTAAATATCCTTTGTGACTTGAGCAACCCTAAGGTTTTTCTGTGGTTTGAAAGATCTGAAAAATCCCTCAAACTTGACATTTTTTAGTGTCTACACATCTGCCTAATGGAGGACATGATCATAGGTGACATTCGAGCCTTTTGTGGTGATTGTGGGCTATGTCCTAGGCTTCTGACATAATCAGAGCCAGTTTTACCACGATTATGGGCTGCTGTTTAGGTCTGAATGTCTCAAAAACTTCTTCGTTCTTCGATGTTGACCCTAAAACACTAACAAACACATCAAGGTACCTTAAAAACATAATATTTAAGCTCAAAGACTTGTTAACCCATAAAACAATTAAAACATAAATAGTTAACAAACTAACACAATTCAAAATTAAAGACATACTAAACGATTGAATTAACAATTAGTACATATCAAACTAAGCCCTAAAACATGATGCAATTTAAACTTATCAATATCCCCACACTTAAATGTTTACTTGTCCTCAAGGAAACAAAACAACAAGTGTACAAAATCACAAAGCACACAATGCAGTAACGAGACAATGACTTCAACATCATATAATAAGTTTAACTTTAAACATAGTCCTTCAAGTTATTTCAAATCATTAACAGGCAAAATCTACATCTAGGGGCTCTAGACTAAACATACATATTAATCAAAACCCAAATGCCAAGTTATTAACCCTTTTCAATTGTACACACAAATTAATAATCCTTTGATCATTCAAACTCTTTAACTACTCCCAAGTATGTTTTCATGAAAAGTCAAGCTATTTACAAGTTCGGTAGGTTTTATTAAAAACATTTATTTTTATCTATTTTAATTATGGACATGGACCTAATCTTTTACTCGGAGGAAAAAATTGGTGATATCGATCTAGTTACTCAACTAAGTTATCTTGTTATTAAGTTGTTTGGTTGAAACATTGTTATAGGTTTTTGACATGGAAGCATACATTTATGACTTGTGTCTATTCGGTTACTTAGTTACTTGATGTTCATAACTGGCTACTCACTCTATTCATAACTCGAAGGTTAGTAGAATAGGTATTTACCTAAAATTAATAAACACACATTTTTTATTGCCTACCTGGTTACTTTAGTCACTCGTTTATATGAAAAACAATACTAGCAGAGCTACTTGGGTCGAAAGGCCTAAAATTATGAATAAATGTGACAATTTAGAATGTGGCAAACTGACACTAAATCTGAATTAAATTGTATATTTAACCTAAGAACCCAGTTCAATAATTTTACGAGCTAATGATTCTTCACAACTTAATAGACTATGTTTAAAATTAAATCAATTTCAATCCATCTAAGCCATTGACACATTGACACAATTCGCAAAATGCAACCTTATAAACTATCATAAAATATGGAAAATTAACACTTAAAGCAAAACACATAACCCTCCTCAGACTTGAATAACACGTTGTACTGAATGTGGGAAGGAGACAAATAAACACATATGGAAAGAAGAGACATAAATTAAAGTTAAAAAAATAAAGACTAAATTTATAAGGAAAAGGGTTAGAAACAAAGCCTCGTGATGATGGAAGTGGGGATGGTGTCGGAGGTGGCAGTTGGACTCCTTAATCCTTGAAGTAACGATGGATGCGACGTATGTCTTGGCTCTGACATCAATGTGTACGAGCCATCTCCTTCATTCTTCTAAAGTTTTCTGCAAGTGTATTTGTAATTACCTTGGTGTTCATGGAGATTGTATCTAGAACTTTCTTCAAGCCTGGTTCATCAATTTCTTTTTCATCCTCAAACTCCAGGGTAGTCAAATCCTTTTCTTGTTATTACTGAACATTTGAACTCACTTGGCTGGTCTTGATCTTGATGTGTGTCTTGGAACTAATATCTCGAAGTTCCATATTATGAGACTTTAGGATTTTAGCTAGCCACAGATGATGATGATTAATGAATTCAGAATAGCAGACCATGAATCTGTTGCACTAAACTCTATAGTAATAAGATATGGGTGAAACCAAGTAACCTATTCCTAATT
>JAOSBN010058186.1:0-14041 GCA_027563595.1 Erythroxylum suave | reverse complement strand
GGAGAATATGGATTGAGCCCAAGTCGGTCCATGGGGTGAGACAGGCCGATCGGCCCGTGAGAATCCGACCCAACCATGATTAATGCTATGAAATGCTTAAGACATTCACTTTAATTTATATGTAGTTTTAGTTACAATTTGAAAGGGAAAGAGCTAAAGTAAGTTGAAAGCACAATATTTGAGCCTTCTTATTGAGATTTGACACCCATTTGTCTCCACGGAACAAGAAGAAGAAGGATTAGAGTAAGAAGAGACAAGAAAATTCATGAAGATGAAGAGCATACATTGAAGAAAATCAAGTGAAGGCATAACATCATAACTCACGACCATTAATAAAATCCATAGGCATGAGCATGTTAGTCACACCCAGGACTTATTTGTTATGGTCTTCACACCACCATGCACACCGATGAAAAGTTAGCTCATGGTTATCACCTTGAATGAAGCAATTCACGACCATGACAACACTATGCACGCCAGTGATTCTTTAGACAGTTATCCCCGAAAACCTAGTTTTTATTATAAATACATCCTTTTGATAGAAAAAAATGTATGAAAGATTTAAGGAAATGGTTGGAGGTTCTGGGAAAGAAGAGAGGGGTTAATAGAGCTTAATGTTGAATTATGATTAATAGTTACTAAAAGAGGTATGAGAATAAGAATTCAGTAAAGTTTGCTTAATAATGTATAGGCTGAGATTGAACAAATGATTGGGTCCCTAACAAATTAATCACTTTAATAATTTTTTGAACGTTTTCTTTGATTTTTTTTTTAGTTTAGGTTTTTTTATTTTCATATGTTAAACCAAACCAAAACCCCTCATAACCTAAATACTAAATCTTTTCATAACAAAAGCTAACCGAGCACTCTTTGTGGGAACGACCTATAATTACGATTGCTATAGTTATAGGTCTAGTTATTTTGAGTATTGGTACAATGAACTATGTCACATGCTCTTCTAGAAGAGATGGTGAAATATAGTTATCTTTAGGCATCAAGATGAAGTAGACAGTAGTCAACCTTCCAGGATCGAAGAGGAATGATTGTTGCAAATTTAATCACATTATTGTAGAGTGAAATCGATAACACCACCAAGCAATTAAACGGCCTCTCAGTAGCCTCTTTATCTCAATTTAAAGCAATTTAGCATGGATGCTGGTAGCACATCATCACATTACACAAAATAACTAGACCTAACATTATAACTACTGATAAGTCTAGGTCAATCCCATAAAGAATGTGTGCAAAGCTTTTGTGATGAAAATAATCAATTTTTAGGTTACGAGGGGCTTGGTTGGTTAAGGTTGTGAGGTGTTTGGTTTGATTTCAAATAAGAAAATAAAATGAAGCTAAGGGATCGCTTGGTTCTACTTTTATTTTTTATTTTTTATTTTTTGTTTTTGTTTTTCGTTCAAATAAAAACAAAATTTGTATGGTTGTTTTTTTTAGAATTAAATTTGTTTGGCTGTTAATATTCAAGTAATTATATTTTATCTTTAATGATAATTACATATTAGATAAAACTTAAAGATAAATTATTTTTAATTAATTAAATTTATTTTAATATCTTATATAATATTTATTAATACCTTATCAATAAAATTATTTTATTTTTAAATTTAAATTTAAATTTTATTTCAATTATTTAATTAAATTTTATTTGAAATGTATATATTTGGAAGTTATTTGAAGTATAATTATATTTATTAATAATTATTTCAGTAATTTTATTTATAAAAATTAAATAAATAAATAGGTAAATTAAGTTATTCATAATTTTATTAGTAATTAATTTAAATCATTAAATATATAATATTAAATTTAATTATTAATAATTGTCATTAATAATTAATATATCAATATGAAAAAAATAAAAATAAAAACAAAAGCCACTTGTGATTTTCCTAAATTGGAAGAAACCAAATCCAAAAATAGAAATCAAAAACTCAAACAAACAGATTTTTTTTCCTAAATGAAAAAAAATGAAACAAACAGCTGATAAATTAACAAAAGGAAATTAAAGAAAACATTCAAAAATGATTAAAAAAAGATGAATACATTAAGGACACGGTTGTCGATTCAATTTCGACCTATACACAATTGAGAATATCAGTTATGGAAAAAACTACTTCTTTCCATGAATTATTTTAATGCGTAAACACTAAACAAAATGTGAGAAGATCAAGAAATAACTGAAAAGAAACTAATTATAAATCAATATGTACACAACACGAATTGGAATCAAAAACTAAAACTAAATCATCACACTCCCTGGCAACGGGAAAAATTTATGGTAGTATTTCGTAAAACAACACAAAATAACCAAACCGAAAACTATAGCTCATGGTAACTCTAGGTTGATCCTACAGAGAGTGTTTGGTTAGTTTTTGTTATGAAAATAATCAGTATTTAGGTTATAAGGGGTTTGGTTGGATTTCGAATAAAAAATTAAAATGAAATTAAACTAATGAAAAATTAAACAAAACATTAAAAAATTGATGAAAAGTGATGAATGCATTAAGGACCCAGTCATCAGTTCAATCTTGGCCTACGCACAATTAAGTGATAAGTGTAAATTACATTGTGTTTTAAGGCATCATTTGATATTTCTTTAGTCATTAATTTGATCATTTAGTATGTTCTTAGGTTAGAATTGTGTTAGTTTGTTCATTATTTATGTTTTAAGAGTTTTATGGGTTAGTACAAGCTTTTGAGATTAAATATTATGTTTTTAAGGTACCTTGATGTGTTGCTAGTGTTTTAGGGTTAATATCGAAGAACAGAGGAGTTTCCTAAGACATTTGGGCCAAAACAATGGCCTCCAATCGTGGCCTATCCACCATCACGATAGAAGGCTTAAATGTATGTCACGATCGTGGCTTGTAGGGCTATGGTCGTAGCTTTCATCGAGTAGACATTGACAAAAAAGCCCTAGAGTTACCTAAGATATAAAAGACCTTTTAGAAAACAACAAGCAAGGCAGAAAGGAGCTTTATGTTCGGCCACTCTTGGAAACCCTAAAAAGGGAGAAAAAGAAGAGAGAGATAGAAGAAGAACATGTAGAAGGAGGAAGAAGAAGTGGATCATGATGCCACTGATCCTCGTATCAGGTGGTATCCCGACATTGTTGTGACGGACCCCATTTTCGAAGCCTGACTATCACATTCGGATTCGGATATCAAACCTTTACCCAAACCTTTGCATCCAACAAACCCCTTTTTAGGCCCATCTCTATTCGAGCCCAAATAGTGTTGGTGAGCCCACACTTTGCATATATATACATACTTCAGGACAATTAGCCTAACTTCTTAACTTCTTCTTCCGTGTTTTGCTTATCATCTGTGTTTGACTTTTTATCATCTGTGTTTGACCTCTATCATTTGTCTTTCGTCTATTGTCTGTCTTTCGTTTATCATCTATGTTTTATCGTCTGTCTTTGACTTTTATCATCTGGGCTTGACTCCCCTATCGTCTGTGTTTTATCGTCTGTCTTTCATTTCTATCATCTGGGTTTGACTTCCCTATCGTCTGTGTTTTATCATCTATCTTTGACTTTTATCGTCTGGGTTTGACTCCCCTATCATCTGTGATTTATTGTCTACCTTTCTATCGTCTGCCTTTCCTTTAGTCTGCCTTTCTTTGCATTTATGTATGACCTCATCACAGACGATTCTTTTCCTCTATATTTTCCTTTGCGTCTGTGTGTGATATCATCACTGACAATTCCTTTCATCTGTGTTTTTCCTTGAGTTCAGAACACATTCTACCCAATTCTAACATGCTACTCTGAGACTAACAACCTTTGGCAATTCAACAATTAAGATTATACGCTGGTACAATTAATTATCCCAAATCTTTAAAATGACAAAATCAGGCATGGATAGGAATTCAATCTCACTTTCTCATTTTTAAACACAGTCAGAGTTGTTACATTTCCATATACACATCAAAACTTAAAGCAGACTACACAAGATGTTCAATATTGATATGATGAATATGCTATTCAAAATCACTAGCTTAGTACAAAAGTCTTATACCTATCTTGGAGTCCGAATTCCTTGCAAGGATCACTTGTCTTCTCGATTTTCACATGAGGAGGGAAAATTGGGGGTTGAGCTACACAGCTCTGTGGCTAACATAGTTATAGCCATTGGCGATAAGCCACACAATCACATATATATTTTTACACATATATATACATCCATATTGGCATTCGAAACACAATTCAAATTATCATCACATAGATCATATTGAATGTAATTTAATAGCAAAGAACAACTTAACATGTCAAATGCAAATGCACAAATAATTTGCTCGATTCGTGAACAAAACAGAGAAATCGAAGTTTACTTCGTGAACAGAATGAGTTCATTTTCGGATCCGGTGGGCCACAAGCGGGCAGCGAGAAGAAGGCTTTACATCGACGTGCACGTGACTAAAGAAACAGTTCCTCTCTCTCCCAATCACAATCTAATCTTATGCTCAATTCAATCAATTACATATTCATATTCTCCTACTTTTTCTTCTTTCCATTTAATCAAAATGCCATACGCAATTTCAATTGCATACCAGAATCATACTCACAATTTAGCAATATCAAAATGTCATACATAACATAACATGCATCATAATGCACTTTCCACATTGGAGCAATTTCAAAAATTTAGAAATTTAAACACATGCATATACATTTAGGCATATTTCCTATTACACAATAACCGTAAATATTTTACCCACCAAATTTGTTTGACAATCCAAGTTCACGGTTGCCTTTCCTCTTCGCCTTGGATCGGGCTTGCTAGGTTTCCTATAACAAACCAAGTTCTCATTCAATAGGAATTCAATTGATAACCCATAAAACCAAAAGCATAAAATTAACCCTAGAATACTTAAACCCATACAATTTCCCAAACTCTTTGAACCAGAAACCCTTCAAAACTCCAAAAGATTTTTTAAAAAATCGACTTACTTTGAATCTTCACCAACTAGTGAGATTCTTGGCTCTAAAGAAAGGTCTTCCTTTCCTCTTTCTTTTTCTCTTCTTGAGTGACCTCTGATTCTCTCTTTAAGACTAAGAAAATTCGTGACCTAGTTCAAAGTTCTATTCTTTTAACTCCACCGAAACCTCTCTTCTTCTTTCTCTCTCTTCCTTTTTGGTTTTCTCTCCTTCTTTCCTTCATTCACGTTTTTGATCTTCTTATTTACTAGACAATCTTTTCCTCTTCCCATTCTACCCTTAATGGGTAAGAGAAGTCCATCTTACTCTTCCTTTAATACCTTAGTGCTTTTAACCTTAAGTAATCCACCCAAAATACCCTTATGCATTATTAATTCTTCAATTTGACTTACGTCATACGATACTCTAACTTCATTTTTCTTCTTCCATTTAATACTTCAAATTTCCATCAGTCCATGGAATAAATCCTCCTGAACTTGACATAATAATTAAGCTCCAATTAAAATGATTTATCTAACAATACCACAAAATTTATTCAAATCGTGCTTACGAAAATAATTTAAAAAGTTTTGAGCCCAATATTTCTCCCCCTCTTAAAAGAGTTTTGTCCTCGAAATTATTACCTGAGTCATTGAAAAGATGTGGATACTTCTCCTTCATAATTTCCAAAGGCTCCCATGTTGCCTCGTTCGTCGAATGGTTCCTCCATAAGACCTTTAATAGCTTTACTATCTTGTTTCTCAAAACATTTTCCTTTAGATCTAAAATCTCAACTGGTTGCTCCTCATATGTCAAATCCTCCTTTAACTGAACCTTTGAAGGTTGAATTATGTGCGAATGGTCAGATCGATACCTTCTCAACATCGATAAATGGAAGACGCTGTGAATCTTAGACAATTCTGATGGCAAAGCTAACTTTTAGGCTAAAGGCCCAATCTTCTCAATGATCTCATAAGGGCCTATATATCTCGGACTAAATTTGCCCTTCTTACCAAATCTTAAGACCCATTTCTATGGAGAAGCTGTAAGAAATACTTTATCTCCAACTTCAAAATCTATCTCTTTTCTGCTTGCATCTGTATAGCTCTTCATTCTGTCCTGAGTTACTTTAATCCTCTATTTCACTAACTTAATCTTATCGACTATGACTTACACTAACTCAGGCCTTAACAGCTTCCTTTCACCTTCCTCATCCCAACAAATAGGAGTTTTCCATCTCCTGCCATACACGGCCTCATAAGGTACCATTTGAATTCCTGAATGATAGGAATTATTGTAAGAAAACTCAATTAAAGGCAAATGATCATCCTATGAGCCCTTAAAATCCATAACACAAGCTCTCAACATTGCCTCTAAAGTCTGTATTGTTCTCTCCGATTGTCCATCAGTTTAGGGATGGAAAGTTGTACTAAAGTGTAACTTAGTTCCCAAAGCCTCTTGTAAGCTCTCCCAAAATCTGGAGGTGAACCTGGGATCTCTATCTAAAACTATGGAGCTTGGAATCCCATGAAGTCTGTTTATTTCATCCACATATTTCTTAGCCAAAGCATTCAACAAATCCATCTACTTAATTGGCAAGAAATGTGCTAACTTGGTTAGCCTATCCACAATCACCCATATTGCATCATGTTTCCTAACTAGTTATTGGCAATCCCATAAAGAAATCCATTGTAATCTTCTACCACGTCCATTCCAGAATAGACAAAGGATGAAGCTTGCCTGAAGGTGCTTGGTGTTCAACCTTGACTTGCTGACACACTAAGCATCTCTTAGTATACTCCACAATATCCTTCTTCATTCTTTTCCACCAGAGATGCTCCTTTAAACCTCTATAAATTCTTGTACCCCCTGGGTGCATTACATAGGGAGCATTGTGCGCCTCATCAAGAATTTCATCCTTCAGCTCTTGCATATCAGGAATAGATAATCGATTCCCTACCATCATCAATCCATCTTCCCTTACCTCTATTTCAGAAGTTTTACCATGTTTAACCTTCTCTTTGAGCTTGCTCAAATATTGATCATGTGCATGCAATTCCTTAATCTTCTCATTTAACATTGGCCTTACCCTAAAGTTAGCCAATATACACCCAAATTCGGCTTGCCTCAATGTTACCCAAAGTTTGGCTAATTCCTTCAACAAAGGAACATATATCGTCTCCACACATGCCATAATGGACTTCCTACTTGGGGCATCACTATATATTATATACCCATCATTACTTGAAGGCAAAGTCAAAATTGGTGCACTCGTCAATCTATATTTAAGCTCCTGGAAACCCTTCTAGCATTCATCTATCCACACAAACTTCTAGTTCTTCCCTGTGAATTTGGAAAGTGGAGCAGCTATCATGGAAAAGCCCTCCCCAAACCTTCTGTAATACCTAGCTAATCCCAAGAAACTTCTCACTTCAGCTACAGTTTTAGGTGCTTCCCATTTCATAATTGCTTCATCTTCCTCGGATCCACGCGTATACCATGCTCTGAAATCACATGTCCAAGGAAGGCTACTTCCTTTAACCAAAATTCACATTTATCAAATTTGGCATACAACTCATTTTTCCTCAATGTCTCTAAGGCCATCCTCAAATGCTCTTCATGCTCCTTATCACTCTTGGAATAAACCAATATATCATTAATAAAGACAATGATAAATTGTTCCAAGAATGACTTAAAGACTCTATTCATTAAGTCCATAAGCTGCAGCTGCATTAGTTAATCCGAAAGGCATAACTAAGAATTCAAAATGCCCATACCGTGTTCTGAAAGTAGTTTTTGGCATATCATTCTCCTTTATCCTCAACTGGTGATAACTCGATCTCAAGTCTATCTTGGAGAAGAATTTTTCCCCTTACAACTGATTAAACAAATCATCTATGCGAGGAAGCGAATATCTGTTCTTCACAGTGACATGATTGAGCTTTTTGTAATCCACGCACATCCTTAACGATCCATCTTTCTTCTTCACAAAGAGGACCGGAGCTCCCCAGGGCGAAGAGCTCGGCCTAATGTAACCTTTCTCCAACAATTCCTCCAATTGCTCCTTAAGCTCCTTCAATTTCCCTAGGTGATGGTAGTCCTGGTAATTCCTCGGGAAAGACATCTGGAAATTTCCTGACCACTGGTATATCTTCCAACTTCTTTTTATCTGCCCTCGTGTCTACCACATAGGCCAAATATGCTTCACACCTTTTTCTCATCAACTTCTCTGCTTTTAAAGCCAAAACAATTCTAGGTGGGCTTGCTTTTCTGTCTCCCACAAACACCACCTTTCTACCATTGTCCAATTCAAACCCCACTATCTTCTGTCTACAATCCAGATGAGCATTGTACTTCTCTATCATGTCCATACCTAAAATTACATCTAATCCTCCCATCCTCAATGGCATTAGATCCATCACTAATCGTTCTCCCCCAATACTTATCTCATAATCTTTATAAACTTGGCTAATCGCAATATACTGGTCCATTGGAGTACTCACCATTAAAGGAGTATCTAATGAGCTCAGATTTCTGCCACGCACAATTCTACTTGATGACACAAATGAATGGGTAGAACCCGAATCAATTAAAATAAAAATATCATCCTCAAATAATTTAATCATACCAGTCACAACTTCTGGAGCTGTCTCTACTTCCTCCTGTGTCATTGCAAATACCCTAGCTGGTGCTTGCCCCTTGGGTCTCCCTGGAAGATTCACCCTCTTAGCTCGATCAAAACTTCCCACTTCAGTTACTACCTTGTGTCCCCAGTCTCAGTTCTCCTTGAAGCTTCCATCTGACTCTTCTCATGTCTTGGATTCTTAGGAATCTGTCTTGCCATATGCCCTTTTTCCCCACAGTTGAAACAAGCTCCTGCCAGTGGGTAGCACTCCCCTCTATGAAACCTTCCACAGTGCTCACATTTGGGAATGGGTGGTTTATCCCTATCTCCCATCCTATTGGCTCCAGCCATTCAGGCTTGATGTGAGACAGTTCTCATCTGTGTAGACCTTTTTGCTCTAGTGCTCCTCCACTCAAAATGTGTAGGGAAAGTCCTGGCACTCCTCTCAGACATAGGAGTGCCGTCTCCCCTCTTAAACTATTCTCTCCCTTTTCTCTTTTTACTCATAGCACTCTTTATATTCTCTATATTTTTAATCCTCAGTACCGCTTCAATTAGCTGTTGAAAGTCACAGAAATTCTTCCCCACTACTTTTTCTCTGATGGCTAGGTGCAATCCTGATTCAAACCTACGACACTTAGCCGCGTCACTCATCATCATCTTAATTGCATACTTGGATAGCTGTGTGAACCGATGCTCATATTCGCTCACTATCGTCTCCCTCTGGGTGAGACTCAGAAACTCCCTCTACTTCTACTGAATGTACATCTCAGACAGATACTTCTTAAAAGTAGCTAAGAAGTCCTTCCAGGCCAACACTGGAGGTCTCATCTCGCTCCCTGGCACACTCTCCCACCAGTACAAGGCATCCCCTTGAAGGAAACTAGCAGCACACCTTCTCATCATCCTCACATTCCATCTGATCTAGTATCCTATCGGTCTTTCTCAACTAGCTCTCAGCTTCTTCTGGGTTAGTGGTTCCATAGAAATCCACTGCTCCATACTTCCTCAACTTATCAAATTGTTTCCCCTTCTTAACTGGGCTAAAGCAGAAGATTGTGGCATTTGTCCCATAGTTTGGTCAAATGCCTGAGTGAAGGCCTAGAACATCCTCGGATCTAATGGAGGCACTTGCTCCTATAGAACAGGTGACTCCCGGGTTGGGGACTGAGAGGGCTCATTACTGTGCCCTACGAAAACTCAGCATTTCCTGGGGCTACAGACTCATCAGTATTCTCCCCTCTTAGTAGAGAGTCAGGTGCAACTGATCCTTGCAAAACACCTTGTGTCCTCCTAGGAGGTAGCATCTTACTCCTTCAAATATAAACAATATGGATTAGCTTACAATTTATTTTAATCCTATTTTTTACATGTATGCATGTCATGTAATACAATCAAATCAATTTAACAATGCAAACAATTAATCACATAACATAGCAATTTATCCTACTATGCATTCTATGCCTAGGAAAAACCTAAGCTCTGATACCACAAGATGTCGGACTCCGTTTCCGAAGCCTGACTATCACATTCGGATTCAAATACCAAACATTTACTCAAACCTTTGCATTCAACTAACCCCTTTTTAGGCCCATCTCCATTCGAGCCCAAATAGTGTTGGTGAGTACACACTTTGCATATATATACATACTTCGGGACAATTAGTCTAACTTCTTAACTTCTTCTTCTGTGTACTGTTTATCTTCTGTGTTTGACTTTTTATCGTCTATCCTTCATCTATCATCTATCTTTCATTTATGGTCTATCTTTCGTCTATGTTTTATCTCCTGTCTTTGACTTTTATTGTCTGGGTTTGACTCCCCTATCGTCTGTGATTTATCGTATGTAT
This sequence comes from Erythroxylum suave, assembly GCA_027563595.1. Taxonomy (NCBI): domain Eukaryota; kingdom Viridiplantae; phylum Streptophyta; class Magnoliopsida; order Malpighiales; family Erythroxylaceae; genus Erythroxylum; species Erythroxylum suave. The sequence goes on along the minus strand of JAOSBN010058186.1, from coordinate 3,631 downwards.
TTGACTTTTATCGTCTGGGTTTGACTTCCCTATCGTCTGTGTTTTATCATCTGTCTTTGACTTTTATTGTCTGGGTTTGACTCCCCTATCATCTATATTTTATCGACTATCTTTGACTTTTATCGTCTTGGTTTGACTCCTCTATCGTCTTTATTTTATAATCTGTCTTTGACTTTTAACGTTTGTGTTTGACCCCCTATCATCTGTGTTTTATTGTCTGCCTTTCCTTTAATATGCCTTTCTTTGCGTCTATGTATTACATCATCACAGACGATTCCTTTCCTCTATAGTTTCCATTGCGTCTGTGTGTGACGTCATCATAGACGATTCCTTTCGTCTGTGTTTTCCATTGAGTTCAGAACACAATCTACCCAATTCTAACATGCTACTATGAGACAAACAACCTTTGGCAATTCAACACTTAAGATTATGCACAGGTACAATTCATTATCCCAAAACTTTAATTTGACAAAATCAGGCATGGATAGGAATTCAATCTCACTTTCTCATTTTTAAACACAGTCAGAGTTGTTACATTTCCACATACACATCAAAACTTAAAACCGAATACACAAGATGTTCAATATTGATATGCTGAATATGCTATCCAAAATCACTAACTTAGTACAAAAGTCTTATATCTATCATGGAGTCTGAATGCCTTGCAAGGATTACCTGTCTTCTTGATTTGCACCTGAGGAGGGAAAATTGGGGGTTGAGCTACACAGCTCAGTGGCTAAAATATTTATAGCCATTGGCGATGAGCCACATAATCACATATATATATGTACACATATATATACATCCATATTGGCATACGAAACACAATTCAAAATATCATCACATAGATCATATTGAATTTAATTTAATAGCAAAGCACAACTTAACATGTCCAATGCAAATGCACAAATAATTTGCTCAAGGGTTCTGTAAACAAAACAAAGAAATTGAAGTTTACTCCGTGAACAAAACGAGTTCATTTTCGGATCTCGTGGGCCACAAGTGGGCAGCCGGGAGAAGCCTTTACGTTGACGTGCACGTGACTAACGAAACGGTTTCTCTCTCGCCCAAACACAACCAAATCTTATGCTCAATTCAGTCAATTACATATTTATACTCTCCTACTTTTTCTTCTTTCCATTTATTCAAAATGCCATACATAATTTCAATGGCATACGAGAATCATACTCACAATTTAGCAATATTAAAATGCCATACATAACATAACATGCATCATAATGCACTTTCCACATTAGCGCAATTTCATAAATTTAGAAATTTAAACACATGCACATTTATTTAGGCATATTGCCTATTAAGCAATAACCGTAAATATTTTACCCACCAAATCTGTTTAACAATCCAAGTTCACTGTTGTCTTTCCTCTTCGCCTTAGATTGGGCTTGCTTAGTTTCCTATAACAACCAAGTTCTCATTCAATGGGAATTCAATTGAGAACCTATAAAACCAAAAGCATAAAATTAACCCTAGAATATTTAAACGCATACAATTTCCCAAGCTCTTTGAACCAGAAACCATTCAAAACTCCAAGAGATTTTTAAAAAAATCTACTTACTTTGAATCTTCACCAACTAGTGAGATTCTTAGCTCTAAAGAAAGCTCTTCCCTTCCTCTTTCTTTTTCTCTTCTTGAGTAACCTCTGATTCTCTCTTTAAGACTAAGAAAATTCGTGACCTAGTTCAAAATTCTATTCTTTTAACTCCACCGAAACCTCTCTTCTTCTTTCTCTCTCTTCCTTTTTGGTTTTCTCTCCTTCTTTCCTTCATTCACGTTTTTGATCTTCTTATTTACTAGACAATCTTTTCCTCTTCCCATTCTACCCTTAATGGGTAAGAGAAGTCCATCTTACTCTTCCTTTAATGCCTTAGTGCTTTTAACCTTAAGTAATCAACCCAAAATACCCTTATGCATTCTTAATTCTTCAATTTAACTTACACCATACTATACTCTAACTTCATTTTTCTTCTTCCATTTAATACTTCAAATTTCCATCAATCCATGGAATAAATCCTCCTAAACTTGACATAGTAATTAAGCTCCAATTAAAATGATTTATCGAACAATACCACAAAATTTATTCAAATCATGCTTACTAAAATAATAAAAAATTTCAGGGCCTAATATGTTACCTTCCCAATTTTTCGATCCTAAGTTCCATTTTCTCTTCATTACTTTTTTCATTTAAATGTGTAAAGTTGAGATGGATTATATGGAAATGGATTTTGGGATAATGTTATACTTTGAGATAATGTTGATTTAGTTGTTTTTTGTGTTTATTAGTTTGGGTGTTGTGATTTATTAATGTAATAGCATATTTCGGTAACAAACCAAGAGGGTGAGCTAGATAAAAATGATTAGATTGTTGATTAGAGAGCTTTAGAACTAGAATTGTGGGTAATTTGTGAATTGAGAGATTGAAAGTTCTATAATTCGATTAGGGTTTACAATTTAGGGTTTAACGGTTATAACTTGAGAGAGACTAATCAACCATAAGACTATCTAGAATCGACACCTTGTAAACAAATAAATGGCTAGAATAGCATTAATGATAGGTAAAATCCACTCTCTCATAACTTAATTAACTCTCTTAACAGATTTCCGTTGTGCCCTATATGACTGCTCAGTTTAATTTTTTTAGTTGAAATTTTTACTTTACAATTCTTAAATTAAATTCCCGTATTTGATTTCTGTGTTCACTTGTGCAGTTTTTATTTCTTTTTATTCTTTTCTTTGAGCCATTGACAACTTAGGATTAGGCTAGTAACCTCATCATGGGATCGATACCACTTATACTACATTCGCGACCAATGCACTTACGGTATTTGAGGGCTTATAAATTTTAAAGCTCGAACGACATGATCAAGTTTTTGGCACCATTGTTGATGTTGGATCAGAAACCAAAAACATTCTTGGTTTCGCTAAATTGTAGATTTCAAAAACATTTTCCGAAATCAAAATATAGTTGAATTGTAAAACCAAATCAACATGCTTTAATCCATATATGATACAGTATAAAGAAAATAAATAAAATAAGAACAAGATCAAAATTTTTACGTACTCCTTGCTACAACTTTAACTCCTCACTATTGTGTCCTCAACCAATCTGATCTACCACTTGTTCTCTATGGACAACTCAGTTATCAAGATCCTTTAATAGGAAAGGAGAAGAAAAATGTAGGAGAGCAAACCTTTTGGTATAGCTGAATGTTTGGAGAGATTGAAGAGACCACTCCTCTCATACCCTTATTTATCAAAACTAAAAAATGAAATGTCTAAATCTGAATTCTCCAACTTTAGGTTCGGTTTTTTAGGAAGAGTTAGTGAAGATCAAATTCACGTACCATTCATTTTGTCTTTTGGTTTTGCCCTTGGATGTCGAATCAAATATTTAATTCCAAGGATTGCAATATAGGATGCAACCTCAGGTCGTCTCACTTAATCGGAACCTAATGCAATGGATCTAATCTAGCCTAAATGTCATGAAATGCAACTAAATTAGTTAGGAAGGGGGTTTGGTTCTTTAGGAAACTAACAAAATTAAACTAAGTAAAAAGGAAATGTGTAAAAAGATATTTTTGGATTTTTAGGAATAAGAAATTGAAAGTTAAAA
>JAOSBN010058165.1:0-35279 GCA_027563595.1 Erythroxylum suave | reverse complement strand
TATCTAATAATAAAATAATATTTACTTACTTAATAATGAAATTAGATTATGATAAAATCAAAAATCAAAAATCAAAACCACTTCTGTGATTTTTTTATAAAATGGAAAAAGAAGAAACACAAACTGAAAACTAAAAATCAAAATAATTTTTTTAAATTTAAAAACGATGAAATGAAAACAAAAAAATATAATTGAAACTAAATAGACCGTTAGCTTATTTTATATTAAAATAACCTTGCATTTATAAATGATGAATTGCAACTAATGGAGAAAGTGAGGACTAATTTGTCAAATTAATCGACACGCTGACAATGGCTGTCCATAAGCATGCGTCACTCTAGTTTGTTGAAGGATGCTTCCCCTAAATCTTTATTATGAGTGATGGAGCAAGAAGAGGTATGTAGAAGCTAGTGATTTATGGATTCCAATTCACCCAAAAGGCAACCCTCATGATTTTAATGAATAAAGGTTCCAGTTTGCAACAATATATATCGCTAGGCAGAGAGTCTGAGAGTTTGATCCCAACGTCCCCACTTATTCAAAATACAATCTAAGAGGTAAGTTCACCAATAGACATGTTTATGATCTTCGGAATCTTTTTTTCTTTTTTCCTATTCTTGCAACACTATGTTCAGAGCAGTTTTGTAAACCAATTCCGAAAGGGTAATTAATTCAGCATTCTACGTGTTGGATTTGTAGGGATACAATGATGTTCCGCTATGTGATCTGTCTGTCTACGAAGGCAACAAGCGTAAAAGCACCAATAACAGTTCAATTAATAATAATGTGATTGTCGCTTATTCAAAATACAATCTAAGAGGTAAGTTCACCAATTGACATGGTTAACTATGATCTTGAAACCTTCTTTTTTTCTTTTCCTATTCTTGCAACGTAACACTATGTAAAATTGTGAATACAATAACTTAGGCAGAGTTTAACAATATATAGTGGATTAAAAAGGTTTGAATTTAAATGCTACTAGCCCAATCTACAATACTAGACCAAGAATTGGCGTTCTAGTGGACATTGTTCGACAAAAGTAGATATTTCCAAAAAGAAGAAATGAAGCAGCAATTGAAAATGAGATGGTTATATGTGTCAGGCTCTCTATGACAAAGCACACAATTAAGAGTAGGGAGAAGAAGGCAAAGGATCCTGCCTTTAGTGTTTAATTTTTTTTATTTATCATTAATCAGAAGATGAAACTAACCTTTGGTATGTGATGTTTAAATAAAAAAGTCTAGTCAAAGTTAATTTTTAACTTAGGATTCTAAAAATTTGTAAGGATGAAATGTTTGTGATGTAAATAAGAGGGGTAGATAAATAATGGACAAAGTAATTTCTAGGTTATCTACAAAATAAGAGGCTTATTACTCTTAAAGCAATTTAGAACTTTAGAATTGTCGACTGGCCATATCCATATACTATAAATTAAGTCTTTACGTTTAAACAAAGAGAAAGCAACAAAATATGGAAGTTTTTCAACCTTTCTATAATCTCACCTTGAGTTACCACTTTTTTTTTCACAAAGGAAAAGGATGGGTATTAAGATGAACTAAAAGAATCCAATTACCTTAAACTCAAAGTTTAATAGCAATATATAAAACCAAATATTTTTTTTATCATATCCATATTATTAGAGATATAAAGAAATATGTAATGTGACATAAATACATGAGATTAATTTGTATAAGCATTTAGTAAGAGGGAGTTACATAGAGAAACATACCCTTATTATAGAGTAACATCAGGTTATGTTTCTAATATTATTTATCATTATAGATATTATCTTTCCATGACATTTTTACATCATAGAAAAAGAGATATTATTGAACCAAATGGATATAAACTATATTTTGTATGATAACAACATAATGAAATACAGATGTTGATATTTAAAATTTGATAAGTAACATTGGAAAGAAATATTATAAGATAATGTTTATAAAAAGCTTGGAATTGATGTTTAAAACTTTATTAGATGAAAGAGTTCAATTTCAAAATTGATATGTCTAAGAGATAATTCAATATTTGCAAAAGTTTCTTCATATGATTCAAGTGTTGCTCAAGGATATCAAAGCAAGTTAGGAAGCTAACATTAGAGATTGAAGTTGTAATAGTATTTCAATCATAAATGTATTTAAAAATGTTTGTCTATGTGGATTTGAGAGGCGCCATAAAACTAAAAGAAATGAATAAAATTTCTAAAAGGCACCTTTTTTCAAATCTTGATCATAAATTTCTCTAATGATGTTAGATTGAGATAATCCAGCTTAGAGAAAGAGATATAAATCTCTAAAAGGCACCTTCTTTGTCTAATTAATTGAACAATGTTTTTGTTATAAGGTCTATGAATCATAATATAGTTAATTGAACTAAATTAATTTTTATAGCGTACAAACAATTATATTATGTCTTGTATGGAAAGGAATGATCTTACAAAATGGCGAGTTTGAGAAAAATTATAAGAAGCCTCTAATGAAGGAGAGACACATAAGAGAATCTAGAGAAAGAAAAAAGAACCAAGTGCTTTAAAAATAAAAGCTCTAAATTATAGTTAGGTCATTATATTCAAGTTAGAGAAAGCTTTGAGTAGTGAGAGTGTTGTGTAACTTTTAAGAAAAATTTTATGATTGAAAGCATTAGAGTTTGTTAGAGAGAGTTCTAAATAACTAACTCTTATAAGGTTCATCTTAAAGCTTGTCAAAAATAAGTTATAACATTTTTCTCTTCAATCATTATAGAAGAAGCATAATAGATTCGATTACTAAGTATAACTTAGAGAATAAATGTAGGGCAAGGTAAACCAAACCGTTATACCCTATAAGTGTTTATGTCTTTTATATCCATTTAATTAAGTTGAAATAATAATAATAATAGAAATGCTCCATAAAGGAGTTACAAATGAGCATGAAGCCTTTACAAATCAAATAAGAGCTTATAGACTTAAACCTGTCCAGTTAAGTTCACAACACATCATAAACACTTAGAATACACCCATGTCCTTAAAACTAAAAGTACTTTAATGTATCAAATAGCCAAGATTGCTTTAAGGTGTCAAATCTCATAAATGAGTAGATCAGGTAAGTGAAGTTGCATTGTTGATACACTTCCTTGTTGAGAAGCATAAAGAAAATTTTAAAAAGAAAGAATGGAAAGTTAGGGCACTAGGATTCGAATAAACTTTAGAGATTGTTTGAGAGTTTGCATAGTCCTCATTTGACTGTTGTAGTTAATCTAGTGTTAATATTTTTCAATATCATTCCCCTGATCTATTTCAATGTACTTTGAAAAATATCCTTCTATCTCAAGCTTTGTTCTTAAAAATACTTTCATTCCTTTTTCTTCCATAAAGCATAGATAGCAAAACATACGATGATCTTATTTAGAATGTGTTCCTTATTCCCTAAATTCTACTTCCTAGATTTCTAAGTAATCATATGTTCCCAAATACTAACATTAAAAAAGTGATTGTTCAACATTTGAATTGTTATCCAAAGCTCTTTATAAAAAACACATTTGGATAATAGATGATCTTTGCTTTTAGCTTCATTGTTAAATAACTTATAGGTTACTTGTAAAGTCATAGAGCTTTTAATTGTATCAAAAGTGGAAACCTTATTTATACTAGCAAGCTATGAGATGAACGAAAGTTTGGGGGGAATTTGCTTACACTAAACAAACTTCCTCTAAAGGATTTTGGGAGCAAGGTTCCTAAACACCTAATAGTTAGACTAGTTGGCGACATAACTTGAAGAGCGCCTGAAAAAACAAGTAAAGTCCTATTTCTACTAACTGGGGTTTGTCCTTGCAAAGTTCTCCTTAATAATATTGAATCTCTTTGTTTAATTAGTCATTCATTTCCATTAATCAATGCACTCACTATGAATTTAGGCTAAGATGGAAAGCTTAAGGGAATAGATATAGGGAAACTATTTCACACCAGTTATCATACCAAAGCCACATGCTCTTGCTATTACCTACCGTGTACTTGATTTCCTTACAATTTTTTTCCTTCATTTCAGATAATGAGAATGCAACCATTAGAAACAAAAGGGCTTCCTTGTTAACAAGTATTCTTTAAAACCTCTTTGATAGGAGAACTTCATTGCTTCTTTAGATTGGCTAAATTCCAAAACCACCTTTATCTCGAGGTAGGCTAATGTCATTTCATGCCACCTTAGCATAAGGCTTTTTGTATGCTTCTCTTGTCTAAAGAAACTTCCTTATAATTCTCTGTAATCCTTTAATAATGATTTTAGGAAGAGCCATATGAAAAATCAGTAGACATATGAATTATTAAGGATGAATTTGATAAGATGAGTCTTATTTGCATATGAAAGACTCTTATTAGTCCAATGATCACTTCTTTTATGAAATAAGTCAAATGGGGCCTGACAATCCTCAAATGTGTGTCTACTAGTTGTTATATGAATGACAAGGTATTTAAACGATAATTTCCAACTCTAGTATAACAATTGAAGCAAGATATTAAGCTCAAGAACTACCTGCATTTACAATAAGAATAAAGCTTTTATTCCTATTAAAGGTGAGACCAAATAGCTTGTAGAAAGTCTTAAGGGAATTCATGAGAATCTTAATAGAATTTGGATCTACATTGCAAAATAGAAACAAATTATTAACAAAGGAAATATTAAATATCCTTGACTTTTCACATTGTTGATGGAATTTAAAGTATTGATCCCTATTGATGTTATAGTTTGTAAGCCTAAATAGCCCTTAAATACAAATAGAGAATAAGTATGGAGATAAAGGATCACCTTGCCTAATCCCTCTTCCAATTTTGAATTTTTGAGTTAGCTCACCGTTTACCAAGACATTAAAAGTAGTAGTTGTAATGCATTGTTCAATCTAAGCAATGAAAATATGAGTGACACCAAGGGATTCTAAGGATTGTGTTATGCCCAAATAAGTTCTAAAAATACCTAGGCTATCCTACTAGCAAGTATACGAGGTAGTTGTAGTGATTGCCCAAGGCCGTCTCCTATGGAGGTGAAATTGATCCATTTAAATTAATCTTGAACAAAAGCAAAAATAAAAATAGATACAATCCTAAACATTCTCTCCTGATTTGTTGAGTGAAGACTTTAAAGAAAATCACAAAATAGATTGAAAAGTAAACAAAATCAACTAGAAGTAAAGACAATTAGATTAATTGAAAATGAATACTCTTTGAGAATTAATTTCGCTAATTTAATCTCCTATGCATGATTAAGGTAAATAATTGGATAGTTGTCTTACTAAAATTAATAGTTATGAACTGATATAACTTTCTTATTCAACAAGTTATTATCCAAATTAATTATAGGAACTCTACTACTAATTACCACTTAAGTTAATATATTTCTAGTTCTTAACCTAAGCATCTGTAGTTTCTTGATCCATATAAAATTTCCCATCTTGTTCCTTCATTTAATACTAAAAAAGATGCAAATTTTGGACATTGTATTACTTCCATTCAGCTCAGAAACCACAGAAATAAATATGCTAACAAATTTGTAACTCAATTATGCATAGTCATCTAAAATAACTAGATTAATTCTCAAGAAAGAGATTAGCCCATCATAGCATAAATATAGTTCATCACCTCCATACACTTTAATCCCATATTACTGTTAACAGAATTATTAAAGCAATAAAATAGTTTGATTAAGCTAACGAAGTAATAAGTTTAGTAAATAAACAAGAAACATTGCAACAGATGAATAACAAAGTAAGCAAATAGAGATTGGGTGAATGAGGGGCGGTGGCCTCTTGTCCATCTCAATCTTCCTGCATTAGCTCTCACCTTCTGCTTCAGCTTGTTCTCATTATATGGTCGAAGGCTTGGTTCTGCTTCCAACTTTCTGCCATATTTCTCTCTTCTTCACCTACTCTCTCTGTTCTCTTCTCTTCTTCCCTTCTTTATCTCTGTTTTCTCTCTCTCGAGCTATCTATGGTGTGTCGAGTGAAGAATGAAGAGTGAATGATGAATGATTGGTAAGCTGCCACCCGCTATTCCCTTTCTATTTGTAGTATAACTCTAGTTTTAGGTGAGTTGTCAACCCTACAAATGAAAAATGATAAGTTAATGAATTAAAGAAAACAAATGGGTCATAGGGCTGACAAGTTAAGTCACCCTATGAGGGCACTTGAGTAACATTTGGTGGTGACTTGCTAAGTCACCACTTTTTTTTCTTTTTCTTATTTCTCTTTTCATGCAAAATTTACGTGACTTTCCCTTCAACCTTCATGCAGAATTCAAAAAATAATTCAATTAACATTCATGCAATATTTACACCATTTCCACTCAATTTGTCTCACATTTGGATCAAACGCAAGGATTTGTAACCAAAATTAAGATATGAAGGCAATTAAAAGCAATAAAAACTAGACACAATAGATTGCAAAATAAACTTCTAGCTAGTAATATCAAATATTTTGTGAAAATCAATTTACAATATGCAATTATTGTTGGAGCTCTTACTTTGGTAACATTTGAAGTGTTCATGAGCCAATAGGATACTGTCACTATACTTCTACCCTTAATGAATGCCTAGTGGGATTTCCAAATCATGATATCAATAATAATACTGAGTTTTATGGTAATGATCTTAGAAATAATTTTAAAAATGGTATTACAACATGAAATAGAATTGAACTCCTTGAGTGAACTAGGGTTAGGAGTCTTAAGGATTAGGTAAATGAAAGATTTGTTAAATTGTTTGAAGAGTTGTAAAACCTTGCCAACTTAAAGCTTAATTAGATGCTAAGATTCTTTAAAGAAGTAAGGATTTAATCCATATAGACCTAGTTACTTATTAGGATTGAGACTATGTAGAGTAGTCTTAATCCCTTAAATGTAAACTTGTTTAATTAATTAAATAGCCTGGTTGTTAAATAAAGATTTTTAACTGAATGAATTGAGAGCATAGGTTAAAGTGTGATAAGAAGTAGAGAGATTAAGGACTCCTTAAAAGTAATTTAAGGCCAAGGCTTTCAACCTTTTTTTCTCCTTAATTTTCCCCTTTTTTGTGTAATCTAGGTATTTTATTAGTTTTTCTTTTAGAAAGGATGGATTTAAAGAATAAAGAAGAATTCCTACATCTTTTTTCATCTATAAAACTCTATAGTTTTACCTGGGGAGTGATCTATTAACTTTCGAAGCCTTATATGATTGCATAATGCTAATCTCTCATCCTTTATTTCACTAACATTTATTGGATCCTCGTAAAGTTTAGCTTGAGCTATAATAAGCTTATTTCTAGTGTCACTAATGTCTAAGCATTTGGTTCTTCTTTAAGGCATACTTTAATATGCTAAAATTTGTTGAGGCATTTATATTGCTCAAAACCCTTAACTTCTCGTTCTAATCCCACCCTGATTACTTCTTGGATCCTTCCATCTTGGTAAGATGGTTAATATATCTAAAAGGATTAGACATGGTATAACTTTTGGAGATATTATACATTTCAGTTGGAGAGTGGTTAGAGCATAAGTTGGAATTCAATTATCTATTGCCAGTTAAAAAGTACCTTGCCTAACTTTTTCCTCACAAACCATTTCCCTTTGTATTTATTACTCTATATAAATTAATTCCCCTTATATAATTAGTTAAAAAGTAACTTGCCTAACTTTTTCCTCACAAACCATTTCCCTTTGTATTTATTACTCTATATAAATTAATTCCCCTTATAAGGTAGGACTATGACCTCAAAGTTCAAAGTTTATTGTATGGAACCAATTTCTCCTTCATCTTATGTAGAAAGAAGAGTATAATTAAATTCTCCAAGTAGAATCTAAGGGATGGTCATATTGGAGCCTCTCCTTATAAGATCATTCCAAAGATTAGCTATCTAGAAAGCATGAAACTTAATGAATATGTATGTAAAGGAGAAGCAGGTCTTGAAATTATTCCACTTAAACTTAAAGAATATGCATGTAATCGGTTCATTGATAATGGAATAAAGAATTTCAATTTTATTAGTATCAAAAGTAAATGCAATCCTAGCATTATAATGAAATTAATGATTTATGTTGACTTGACATCTATTCTTGATAAATTTAAGCTTCTTACATTAAGATTCTTTAAGTTTAGTTTTTAAAAGGCTAAAAATCATTAGCTTTATTGGGTAGAGATAATTAGAAAGCACTTATTGATTATAGAGATTGTTGATTCCCTTTATGTTCCAAGATGGGATTGACATATGATAGGTTTGGAGGAGTTGAAAATGCCCTTAGCCTTGACCTTTATCATAGTTCTCCTTTTGATGGTATGACTGATTACACTAGAGTTAGTAGTCTTAGTTTTGTTCTCCACCATATTATTTGTAGTCACATGTATGTTTTTATCAAAAGTAGTTTAATTTTAAGTGCTTTCCTTGGCCATTTTAATACCTAAAACAATATGATTTTGAGTGTTTTCCTTGGCCATTGGAATAAGGTTAGAAGTTTCTATTGAATTCATAAATAAGATGCTAGCATTAGCCCTATTTTGATCTTACTCCATGACAGCACGTCATAATGCTAGTTAAAATAAACTTAGACCTACTACTATAGCAGTGGTGAATCTAGATCGATCCCACAGAGAGTATGTGTAAAGTTATTGAAATAAAATAATTGGTATTTAAGTTTAGAGGGGTTTTGGCTCTAAAAATAAGAAAATAAAAAAAGCTAAACTAACTAACAAAACAATTTAAAGATAGCATATAAAAAATGATAAAAGTGGAGAATTCGGTAAGGACTCAATTCTTTAGTTCAATCTCAGTCTACAACCTAATCAAAAATACTTCAATGATTTGTCATTCTCAAAACTCTCTTAGCAACTATTAATCATAGGTTAATAATTAGTTTTCCTTTAAATATGGTTTAATTAAGATACAATCTTTAATTAAACCTAACCACTAAATAACCTAGGATATGATCTCTAGATTCAATTAGGTAGTAGCATTATGAATTAGGAAAACCGATTAATCAAGAAAAAAACCACATATGATGCATCATTTATCCTAGTTTATGTTATCCCTAATGATTACGAACCATTAGTCGCTCCAAATAAATTTCAATAAAATAATTATGGATCATATTGAATATTCTAGTAATGGAATCAAATTCTTGATAGATTATGTTTAGTTTGATAACCATTTAGATTAGGAAAATTGCACTAAATGGAAGAGCCAACTTACCTTAACCAAAACACTTGAAAATTCTTTAACAAAGTTATCATGTCTGTCGTCTCAAATGGAGAGGAAGGAATTCGAGGATCTTCTAGTCCATCACAATTATGCAAAAGTAACTGCTACCGTAACCACGAAAATGAAAATATTTCTAGTGTTCATATTTATTATATACATCTAAATCTTTACTGGCCAGATTTATTCCATGTGAAATTGGTGGAGGGAATGGTTCAAGTGTACACATGTACAGACGTACATAGTTGCCATGTTATCATCCCAATATTAAAAATAATATATGGATTGGGAAATTAGGATGGGATCCAATCTCGATCGTAACAGAATAATTATGAAAATTTTTCATATTTTAATTTTTTGAAAACGAAGTTCATTTTAATTATATAAGATGATAAACAATTAAATTATAATAAAATATGAATCTTAATTTATACTTTATTGTGAAGTTTGATCATAATCTTGTAGTATCCTTCGAACCATTCTAAAATCAGTCGATCTCAACCACAGTAGCTGCTTAAGTCTCTGGCCTCTAACTGTATCCACAAAAAAGGTTAGGAGAACACTATAACTCTTACAGAGATGGTTAAGCAAAAAGTGCTAGCTTCATTAGAGCTTAAGCCTATTCATAATTAGTTTTGAAAACTTTAGCTAATTTCAATTAAAATTTAATTAGAATTACAAATAGTTCTAATTAAATACTAATTATGTCCAAATAAGATCCAATATCTCATATTGATCCTTATTTATCAAATATCTCATATTTAATCGTAAAGTTTCTCAAACTTTATAATCAAATCCAACTTGATTAAAATATCTTTGCTCTCTTCTAGTTATTCTTTATACGAGACCCATTAATTACCTAAATATGTTGGCAATAGATACAAATTATAACCCCAAATCATATTTATAATTAGATAAATTAAACTCCTTTCATTTATCTTTAATTTTTTAATTAAACAATTTATACTCATAGATTAAGATTGACATCTAGTAACACATCATGAGCATCAAAATATTTAGGAATGTCAAAGCAGCTTTGACTAACCTTTTGGTACATAATTTTTCTATATAATTCAATCCTTTCATCATTCTATATAATTCAATCCTTTCATCATTCAATATTTCGATTAGATATAGAGTATGGAATTAATTTCTACTATATTTTGGGTCCAATTATATTATTTCTCCATCATTAGTTATTGATTCAATTAATAAAATTCATAAACTATTTACATAACGTCATTCCACCTTGGATAAGGATTTCCTGAATCAATATTAATTAAGAACAACAGAACATTCTCCCTAATTACTTTAGGGTGATGAATCCTATCTTAATTATTCAACTACTTCCATATAGATCATGCTATATCTAGTGACTACCAGCTGAATTACCCACAATTTGAATAGGTCATAAGTAATATTAAAAACACATCAATCCCTATACGAGATAACTTTGGAGACCCTATGTCAAAGGATCACTTATACAATCATCACAATGATAATTTTCATAGATTTACAGGTAATGTTCCAAATGTTTTTCTCATATAGGGTTAATTTAGTAAATTTGTTCTTTAACAAGTACCCATACATTTGTTTAAGTATCTTCATACTTTAGTCTATGAGATAGACTACTTCCTTCATAAAGGAAAACATAATATGTGATAGTCATTTTTACGTTATATTAATGTCTAATATTAATAGAAAAATGACTAGGAACAACTAGGGATAATAGATAAATACAATATGAATCTCATAATTATAATAACATCATAAATTCATTTGCAATGTATAATTAGCCCATGGACATTATCATATACATCTAAATATGTATAAGATAAAGAATGCCTTTAAACTATTTTGTCACTAAACTATAACTAAATTAATTAGTTGTAGGGTATAAACCAATAATCTCCCACTTGCACTAAGCCAATTATTTAAGTATCTTATATCATATCATTATATTATGATCGTGTTCTTACTAGGATATTGACTTAATCAGGGAATTCTATAAAATTCCTTACAGTAAGCATTTGCTTAAATCTTACAACTATCATCTTAATTATCATCACAATTAAGAAAAATTGTCTAAATACATCCTTAGATCTTTGACCAAACTTTAGCTCCTTTTACATGCCTATTAGCTCTAATGTTCCATAGTATATTAATGTCTTGAATAATGCAAGGAATTATATCAAGTTCCCTAAAAAGTTATTGATCCAATTAATCATTTCCACTAAATTAAAAATGTATTAGGACTTAATTTAAAAAACATTGCTATATTGGAACCTTTCCAATCAGGAATGATATTATTCTAAGTACAATAGATCTTAATTATGACTTACTTCTAAATTTGATATCCATATAACCTCAAACTCAAATATTAACTCATATATAGAATAATAGATATCTTTAATACTTCATAAGTATTAGATATCTCAAATACCAAACATCTTTAGTCTATGTACTTGTACTTAGAATAGGTTATTTCCAATCTAATAGGTTAATTCGAATCTATTTCTATGGATCTAATTTCTATAATTAAGTTCTTACCTTTTCATATCCAACAAGGGGTGTTCTTGGACAATTATATTTTTAACAATTGAAAATTAGAATTATTTTTCTCTATGAGTAATATGTCTCTAAATACTCCCACTGAAGAGGATAACTATACTTCCACTAACCTTCTCGTAGACATCCAAAATTCATAACCATCTTTAAAAAAGTCTTTGAATTCATCGTGAAAGTGAATCTTTCAATGTCTTATAGCCTTTCAACTATACATCAAATGCATCATCAAAGGTACTAGCTCTAATTGGATGTACTGTTATGAGATTTGAACCTTTCAAATTTCATCTCACTCCCACTACTTATCTTGAGAACCATTTCCCATAAGTATGAATTGAAACAAATAATTAGTTCAATAGGTCTGTAAGATTATATTGAACCTATTGGATATCTCATAACCTTTTATTACCCATTTTAGTTCTAAACTTAATAGCTAATACATGCTTCAACTAGGCATCACATCCTTAAATCATTTAACTTTGACTTTTCAAAGTCTTAGCATTCCATATCTAATATGATATCTTACTAATTGATCTAATTGTAACTATTGAAGATAAATCATTGTACTAGGCATAACTATATAATAAATAATATTGCATCATACAATATCTAATATTGTATTTTCCTGTTTATATAAATCCACAATCTTATGAGATTTTGTTATGAAGGTATTCACTAGAGAATCTCGTTTCCTATAGATAACTGCAAGTTTAAAAATTACAGCAACAATCTTATCGAAGTACTTCAACATTCTTAATTATTAATTTCTACTTATATTTAAAAATTTTGAACTTTTAAAAATTTTAAATTAGCATTTCATTTAATACATATTATTATATAATATAAAGTCACTATTCATATAATGAAATATATGCATCATCCTTTTCTGAATTATTATTCATCCAATACATTACATGTATAAATTTAACAATTCAACACCATCATCTTCCTTTCACCAAAAGTTAATTTGGTTATTCTTCAACTTAACAAGTTTCATATGATTTAAAAAAAAGAGAGAAAGATATCCTTGAATGTAACTTTATGATTCTCATTATGTTGATTTAATCAATATCGCATAAAAGGATGGTCGCAATTATCCAACTTAGTATTCTTGCCACTTATGTTAAGCATAAGTCTCTCTTAATCTAATATATACAAACTATTTGTACAAAATTGATCAAATGCTATTACTTAACAATTTATTTCTTATCATGTTTAGAACATTTTAGTAATGCTGAATATGAATTTATTATTAAATATTCAAAAATATGAACTAGAAATATATGTTATCTCTATTATATTTTGTATAGGCAAGAAAATTTATGAAATCATTTTCTTCTTATGAAAACTATTATCATACTATATCAAAGTCTTTAATTGATATCCATGTTTATGCTTTTAGTAGGCTAAATTAAGTGAAACAATTTTGTCAAGTTGTTATACCTTTTAGCTCTACTCAATGTAACCTCTTTCTTCTCGTTATCATGGTGTTGACATATATCTTACATATTGTCATCAAAATTTATGAGACATTGGTCAACTCAAAATGTCAATCCATTTTATCATCTATATGATTTTGATGCATCCTTAAAACTTTGTCATCGAATCCTCAACTGGGATTATATAAAATTGCATAATAAACATACAAATTTTCTATCTAACATAACTTATGTCTAAGAAATTCACTTCAATAAATCTTAGTATCAATTACACTAAACAAGGTAAATTCAACCCAGGAAAAAATATAAATATAAAAAAGCAAGTAATTGATTATATGTCATGACTACCCAATAAAAATAGGACTTTAATCATGTATTTGGTTTCTCCCACTATTAAATAATAGCCCCCACTACTATTTAGAAAGATTACTATGATCTTTCTAGTAGGTAAGGATCCCATTCAAATATAGTAAATCTTGAGTTTGCTTAACAAATCAACTAAACTTAAATTAGGTAGATAACAACTTCATCAATCACAATTTATGTGACTCCTAGATCCATTCGGTGACAACTCTTGCTAAAACATATCTTATATGTTATTCCTAATCTTGCCTATAAATTCATATGATCATGAGTTTATTCATACAAATCACACAAATTTAATTAAGTAGAACACTATTATAAGACTAAATTTGTTCAAGTTAAAATGGTTTTGAGTTTGCTTACTAAGCCTAATAAATAGAACTCTGGTTTATCCTTATGATAATGGAAGACATCGATCATGTTGAAAACATGGACATAATATTTTTAACGAGGGATTTAATTTTGTTTGTCTCATCAAACATAAAATTACATGCAGTAATATCATATACATAAAACATGCAATTTAGCATACATTTAATATATCTATCAAACATATAAATAAAGTATGCAACTTATGCACTCATAAGCAAATTATATGCATAAAACTTCAAGCATTGTTTGATTCCAATTATTGATCATCATAATCTAAAATAAGATTTCCAACTCCTTAGATAAATTAAATTAGATTTAACTCATTCATTCCTTATTCAATTAAATTCCATTCCAAATAGAAATTCAATTTGATTTGAAAATAATTTTCAAATCCAATTGCAAACTATTTCCAATTATCTCGACTTCTTTAACAAAATTTAATTGAAAACAATTTTCAATAAATTGTGCCTTTTACTTATTACAATTTAGAAAAACTCCTTTTTTCAAAATTATATAACTAACACATTATAATCTAATTAGAAAACTATTTCTAATCTAATTAGAAACTATTATTTCTAATCTCATGAGAAATTAATTTTACTTAATTACTTAAAAATGCAATTTTCTTAATTTTTAGGAGTCTAATTAACTAATTAATCAATTTCAATCTAATTGAAACTAATTAATTCTAATTTTAGAAACTACCTTTCTAAAATTAAATTAGGAATCAATCTAATTATTAATCTCATCATATTAAGAAAAATGATTACTTTAATATTAAAAATAAGACCTCATCTTAATTAATATAATCTAACTATATTAGATTATTCTCATTGTAATTAATATGATCTCATTATATTGATTATCTAACATAATCTAATTATGAAAGATAAATAATTTGAATATTTGCTTGATTCTAATTATTGATTTAATTTATTTAATTTAGCAATTCAACTCTTTAAAAAATGAAACTAAATTCCAAAGTATTCCTAATAAAGTAGACCTTTGAAAATAATATTAAAAGAATTAGAAAGCACTTTTCTAAATTTATTATGGATTTAAACTAAATTAATATTGTGATA
This sequence comes from Erythroxylum suave, assembly GCA_027563595.1. Classification (NCBI taxonomy): domain Eukaryota; kingdom Viridiplantae; phylum Streptophyta; class Magnoliopsida; order Malpighiales; family Erythroxylaceae; genus Erythroxylum; species Erythroxylum suave. The sequence goes on along the minus strand of JAOSBN010058165.1, from coordinate 20,267 downwards.
TTAGTGCTTTAAAGGCAATCACCTTTAGTACTTTTGTACAAACTTTATTTTAATTAATAAAGTGAAAGGAAATTTTCATTAATTTGATGTTCATTTATTTATGAATTGATGTCGTTCTTAAATCGAATTAATAAAGTCCATAATACAAAACATAGCATAAAGGAAATCATGTTGAGATCATGATAATGAGATTCCTATCATGTCCAATTATATCAGTATCTAAATTATCCCTAGTCATAGTATTAATAAGATAAGACATTATTAATCCAGATAGACTAGCATATGTTATACTATTTGATTTGTTTAAGTAGTGGATCTCACAAACTTTAAGCATTATATGTTTAGAGTTAACATATGAGTGCTTACTAAGAGTAGTAAGCACATCAGATGACCCGTTATGAGATTATCATATGGATGATTTATCAAATGTCAACAATAAATCTCATCATAGTAATAGTGCAAATACCCTTAGACTTGAGGTACTCAAGGATATCTTGGATACTAATCCTGTGCCTTGACATCATTCCTTGTTACCTCAAGACGAGGTCACTCACAGGGTAGTGATTGGGTACAACTATTGGTATTTGAAGGTAATTGGGTAGCCAATAAAGGATTCACCACTCCTAATAGAAGGAGACAATACCCATGGCCTCTTGTCACTGTCATTACTCAGAAGTATTTGGCTAGAGCAGTTGTGAGTTATAAAGATCAATGACAAATAGAGGATGAGATCTCAGGATAAGAACTAACATCACTTGGACTATATCTGACATAGTTAGTCTAGTAGGAGTTGACACATAGCCTATACTTTGAACCAAGTGGGGTATAGAATGGTAAAGGAATAAATTGCATAGTAATTGACTATGGAAAGTGTTAATTTATTTACCCTTTTCAATTGACCATACACATTAATAATTCTTTGGTCATTCAGACTCTAAACTGCTCCCAAGTTTTCATGAAAATTCAAGCTATAATAAGTTTGGTAGGTTTTTACTAGAAAACATTTCTTTATTTATTTAAACAAGGATCTAGTGTTTTACTCAAAGGCAAACAATGGTGATAAATGTTGATCTGGTTACTCGACTAAGTCATTTTTATTAAACTGCTTAGCTGAAACATCATTATAACTTTTTGATGCGGAGGCACACATTTGTGATACGTGTCGATCTGGTTACTCAGCTATATCACATTCTCAACCAGCTACTAGCTCTATTCATAATCCGATGGCTTGTAGAATAGTAATTTATTTAGCAAACATGATTTTTTTTTGCCTACCTTATTACTCTTAGCTACTCATTTCCATAAAAAATACTAGTAAAGCTACTTAAGTCAAAAGGCCTTAAATTATGAATGAAAGTGACAATTTAGAGGGTGATAAACTCACACAAAATCTTAATTAAGCTACATAGTTAGTCAAAGACTTTCATTCACTATTTTTTCCTTCTAATGATTCTTTATAACCTAATTGACCATGTTCAAAATTAAATCAATTCTAATCCATCTAAGCCATTGAAAAATTGACACAATTCATAAAATGCAACTTAAAAACTGTCATATAATATGCAAAATTCACATTCAAAGAAAAACACATAACCCTCTCCACACTTGAACAACACATTTTCCTCGATGTGAAAAGGAGTCAAACAAACACAAAAGGAAAGAAGAAACATAAATTAAAGTAAAACAAAAAAATAAAAATGAAGACTAAATTTTAAAAGAAAGGGGGTTAGACAAAGCCTCATGGTGATGGAGGCAGAGATGGTGTTTGAGGTGCAATTCAATGCCCTGAGCCTCGAAATAACAATGGATATGACATATGTCTCAGGTCTAACGTCATTGAGTTCGGGCCATCTCCTTCATCATTTTGGAGTTCTCCACAAATCTATATGTAATTACCTTGTTGTTTATGGAGATTGTATCCAGTACTTTCTTCTAGCCCCGTTCTTTTGCTTCTTCTTCCTCCTCAGACTCTTCTCTAGTTAAGTCCTCTTCTTCCTATTGAGGCAGCATCGTACTCGGACTTGATTGACTAGCCCTAATCTTAACATGTGTCTTTTGATTGATATCCTAGAGTTCCATATTATAGGACCTAAAGATTTCAACACGTCATAGATGATGATGATGATTTAGGAAGTCTGGGAGATAGACAGTTAAACCATTACAGTCTATGTCATAATACTCAGCAATGGAGGAATCTGAGTACCCCATACCTAAATTGTTGCTCCTCTTACACAGAGTCACAACAACACTTGTTAGTTTTTGATTTATCAAAATATAGTTGACCCATGAATTTGTGCAATAATAAGTGCCGATGGGTCCTTATGATGTTATTGAGGGCATTTTTGGCATTGAATTGCTCTAAGCCAATGAGCTCATTCCAATAGTGAGAAGCATGAAAATCATCGTGTTGCTCGATAATGGAAGATTCTAGGAACCCATACATATCATAGGCTTTTCCCCATAATCTAAACCGAATTTCTTTAAGGTTCCTAAGTTCATAGGAAAGGGAGGTAAAGAATTCTAAAGTGATCCCCTGATAAATACGAAATTGGAAGAGTATGAATTTTGCCTACTGAATTCTTTATGCTAAGTTCTCTATCATGTTGTCCAGCTCTAGCCCATCAAGTTTATTAAAATCAAAATATTTAGGGGCTACAATTTGTTTAACATTGAGGGATTGAAAACAAATACCTTCCTCCTTTGTGTAGACCAAAAAGGGTGCTCCGAAGTCCATTGTGTTGTTAATTCTCCCTCGTCCTGAGACTTGGTTTCATCTTGATATTGATCTAGCCTTGCTGATTGCTTAATGCGCGACATATTAGCTTGTGAGTGAAATTTGAAATTTGGTAGAGAGAAGTGAGAGTGCTTGGAAGTTTAAAGCTTAGAGAGATAAAGTAAAATTGAAAGTGAGTGAAAAAGTGATGTTAGAAATGAATATATAGGTGATTCGAGGGTTAAATGGTAAATTTTGACTTTAAAAATCTTGTGCCCCCCTTTTTAGTAATTTTCCACAAATTTTTTTCGTTCTTCTTCACTTTTTGAAGTCACTTTGTAACTCTTTGTGACCCTTTTACCTCTCTTTATGTACTTCATCGATCATCAAATTCATATCGAAGTCCTATACCTTCCTGATTTTATTTTGAAACAAAATAACTTAACTACGAAATTCAAACTATCTAACAATCAAAAGAAATAACATCAAATTAACATTCCATGGGTTTCCTCTTATGCAGCGATTATTTTAATTTCAGTAGCTCGACGCTCTTCTTTCGTTGGAAATTAGCCGAGATCAATTATGAGTGACTTGCTTCTACCTTTTATGTTCAACATCAGTTTTGTAGAATGTAGGTAAGCTACAAATTATGAAATGATCAGAAGAAAGACATTGATAAAATTATGAAAACTAATTAAGCTCAATAATTTCCTTTTTTTGAGTGAATTGTCAACAAAACAGGGAATAACAAAATTCTTTGAATCTTCCATCGAATCCAATAGTTTGTCCTGTAAGAAGGGGAGTTGCTCTCTTTCTTCCTTCACCTTCGTCTCTTTTACTTCTTTCGCTTCACGAACAAAGACTTTCCTAGGTTCAAAGACTTTCCTAGCTTCTTCAAATTTGATGTATGTTGTCATTTGTTCTTCGTCTTTTTGTTCTTCAGAAGATTTGAACACATCAATTATCCTAAATGAGCTACTATCTTCAGATTCTTTAATACATCATTCATGATAAATGTCACTCATCCTTAATCTGAAGGATAAGGTTCTTTTCATAGACATCTAACCAAGAATTTTAGATGTCCAAGCATGGTATACTAAGATCTGGTGAATAATAAGAGGGGTTTTCATCTTTTTCTTCATCCTCTCTCTTGATTTCTTAGTCTTCTATAAGGTAGGATTCAACATGGTCTTCCATTGATTATTCTTGTTCTTCCCCATTTTTAAGTGAGATAGCCTCATATTGCTCTCATTGATATAATTATATATTGCTCAGAGAGTCTTCCATACTTCTCTTACAAAATTCACGGGAAAGTTGTCTTACTTTTTCGTTACTTGATTAAAATTTGCCTCCATCCTCTTTTGACTTTCCTCCAGATTGGAAAACATCCTCTTGTGGTTCTCTTCCATAGCTTTAGCTTATCAATGATTTTGTCCAATTTAGAATCCCATGAAATAGACTCATCTTGTTGAAATTTACATAAGTCTTGATGTCTCGTGTGAGTACTTGCATTGTTAGACCAATAGAAATCTAGGTGGTTCTATCACCCTGTAGTGTATATGTTCCAATAAGGATCATTACTTCCCTAACCATACTATGCTTTATTGTAATTCGCAAAAGTTCCTTGCTCCCTATAATATCTATCTTCCCTTATTGTTCTTTACATTTCTTATTGGCACCTATCTCTTTAGATGTCTCATTTCTCATTTTAAGATGTCTTATTGTGTCTCTTCTTTAATCCCCAAACTTCTTTCTCTATTTTTTTTAATTAAAAAAAAAGTGAAAAACCTTAGGCTAAAGAACTAAATTAATCGCCCCTAGCAACGACAACAAAAACTTGATTGTGGTTTTCTGATTTTTTAAGTATTAATATTTAACCCTGATATTCTATAAGCGCACTAATCGTTTGTGTAGTACCAAAGATGTCGATCCCACGAGGAGGGTTAATTTAATCCTAAAATCTAAGGCCAAAACAATGCGCTGTAATTCAAAATGTAACAAAACTAAGGCAAGAATTTAATTCAATCACAAATTCAAATCCAATAATCAATTACAAAAATATTAACAAAATAGTAGTTGCAATGCACACATTCAAAAATCAACCTAAAGAACTACCAATTAAGAGAAAGGATAATTTTATCTATCTTCAATGCTAATCTAATCGATTATGAATTACTAAATTATTAGTTCTTTACTGTTCTAGGGTTGATTACTCTCTCTCGAGTTATAACTAGCAACCTTAATTTATAAACCTTAACCAAATTATGGGAATTGCAATATCTCGATTAACAACCTATCCAAAACCTTAATTAGATCTGAAATTTTCCAAAAACTATCGGGAACCTATACAAGATCTTTCTTCGTATAGTTTACCGATTTCACTTAATTCTAATTCTATTAAATTACCTAACTCTTGTTAGCCCAATTTAATTATTTTTCACTCGATTTACCCTCTCAGTTTATCATGAGTTATGCAATTGTAGAAATTAAATCACAACAAATCCAGTAAAAACACAATCAATCAAATTTCATTAAATCAGAGATAAAACAACCCAAAGGTGAGTTTAGACATCCTTAACATTCACACAATCTTATCATCAACAACTATCCCAATTCTATACATTAATAAAATTGAAAATAAAACTGGAAATAAAATCTGAATGGACGATGGAGGTAGCAACGTAGAGAAACCTCCTATTATATGAGGTACTTCATGTCGACTTCTTCTTTATGTCTCTCTTCCTTCTTTTCTTTCCTAATCTCTAAATGAACTCTCTCTAGGGTTTCTCAATGGTGGCTAATGCAAAAACTATTTCATCTCCTTTGTCTTGTTCTTTATATAACTTTTGTGTTCTAGATAGCCTTAGGGATTTTTCAAGTTCCGAAAGGTCCAAAAACTCCCTTAAAACTTGACTTTTCTAAGTACCTGCACGTTTACCTGATGCAGGCCAGGATCCTGGCTACCTTCTATCACAATCGTGGCAATTAGGCTATGATTGTGGGCTATGTCCTGGGTTTTTATCACAATCGTGGCATGTGGGCCATGATCGTGGGTTGACTCCAATGCTTCTATCACATTCGTGGCCTATTGTGCCATGATCGTAGGCCATTGTTTCACCCGAGTGTCTTCAAAACTTCTCCATTCTTCTATGTTAACTATGAAACACTAACAAACACATCAAAGTACCTTAAAGATATAATAATTTAGCTCAAAGACTTGACTAACCCATAAAAAACACTTAAACACAATTAATTAACAAACTAACACAATTCTAACGTAAACACATACTAAACAGTTAAGTTAACACTTAAATACATAACAAAATAATCCCTAAAACATGACACAATTTACACTTATCAAAAAGGTTCGTAAGTCAGATAATTAACTATCGAAGAGTTCGAGTGTTAATCCACTTACATTTTGGTAAATTAGCATCATGAAACCCTTCATGATTTGCTTGGATTAATAGTTAATTCAAGTGACCAAAATAACTAGAAACCTAAGGGTCACACATATAAAAGATCGGATGAAAAATAAAGTGTGCATGGATGTCAATTAAGAAAGCCACGATCGTGACCGACTTAATGACAGGTGGTACATACGTGAGTTCTTCGTACACAAGAATTTTTAGCCATAAAACACATTCAATAGAGAGACTAAGGGTCTAAAAAAGTTCTGGAAGTTGAGAGGAGTGATGTTGAGATTTATTCATGCAATCTTAAGCAATTGTTTTATGAGATTAATCACATGAAACTTAGTCTTGATCTAACTCTCACTAGAGCATATACTTGAACTCATCTTGTTTGGTGCTTTAACCACCTTATACTGATTTTTCTTCATCTTTGAATGCTCTCTCTACTGGAAAAGGAAGGTTTTTGGTGTTTGCTATAACCCAAACACAGAGAAGATTCAATAAAGGAGGAGTATTTGCAAGGTCCATATGTTGTAATTTCACGTTCTTATAATATGTTTATATATGTACATAAATTCTAGATTTTTTGGAGATGTCGTGGGGTTGGAATTTGGATTCTGACATTTACGATACCTTGCCATGTATGTGATGCATGAATCCTTGGCTTCCTTTACAATGGTATTAGAGCAAGTTATAAATGTCTAAAGTGACCTATTGACCATGTGCAAACTATTTGTTGGGTTATAACTGACATACATGTTGATTTCAAAAAATTCTTATAAATTGTAGAAATTTTTTTTTTTCTGATTTGCTCTCAAAAAAATGTTTAAAAGATGTTATATTATGTTTTTGTCAAAGTAAATTGTAATTGAATGCCATTTGCTATTTTATTGAGAATTAAACTTCAGTCTATTCATATGCTGATTTCTAGGAATTTATGGAAAACGTAATGTATGTGCTGATTTTGAAATTTTTTTAATAAGTATATAAAACTTTTGTTTTAATTTTCTTTCACAAAAATTTTTATAAGGTGTTATTTTATGTTTATGTGAAAGGAAAATGCAATTGAATGTCATTTTCTATTTTATTATGATTTTAGTTTCAGCCTAATGCATATATGATGTTCTAGGAAATTCTGGAAATATGATCAGCATGCATGCTTGTAAATAACTTTTTTTTGTGAATTTTCTTTATGAATATGCACATATGATGTTACCACGTGTATGAGATGCTTGAAACCTATTTTTTAAGTGATCTATTCTCGATTTTACATGCATGCTGGTGGTGTATGACAAGTGTTAGTGGACATATGATCCTGTCAAATTCCACTTAGTTTATAAATAATTACTAGGAATTAGATTTTGGAATTTTTTATTAGCCAAATATAAAATGTGTATACAACATTAGAATTTTTCCAGAATTAATTGAACTTGATTCAATTAATAAATCAAGTCAAAGTCAACACTAGATAGCTTTTTGAAAGCTGATGGGGTTGACTTGTTTGATGACTTATGTGTATATGTTTCAGTTATAATACCTTGAAATTATTTTTATGAGTTAAGAAATGTATTTTTGTGATGCTAGTAGCATGCTAAGTTCATGTACCTGAAATTAGGGTTCCAAAAAATTTCTAGACATCGAATCAGTCTCTTTAGTGTCCAATAGGTTAACTCATTTATCTTGATAATTTTGGTCGTCAAGATATTTTTTGGCTTGTGCCGAAATTGTCTTCATAAATTTGTGATGACTTAGGGATGTTTTAGATGACTAATTGATGTTCAAAAATTTTGGAAACCCTATGGATTAAAGTGTTTAATTTGGACAACAAAATGATTAAATTTTAAGGTTCCTAATCGAATCACATTCATAATTCGAATTAGCCGAGACTGACACTAGTACCTGATTCGGTTTAAGAGTTAAATCGAATCACAAACTTTAGATGCATAATCAAGTCATAACCTAAATTAAACTCCTTTGTGTGATACATGCATTAGATGCATTTTAAGGGTGGTTATGGACGTATATATCAGATTATGGAGCACTCAATATATATATATATATCATCCAAGTATTGATGAGACCTGAGAATAAATCCCTCAGCCAAAATATTAGGACTTATGCCTTTTATTGATATGGCAAGAACCATAATTCTTTTAGTATTAGGTTGTTGGGAAAATCCAAGTCCGTACTACACGAATATGTTTAAACAATGGAAATTAGATTTTCGGATTAACGAGTTAATCCTAACTGGAAGCATTAATTTATTGGGCAAACCCAAGATCAACTTAGATAAAGGTGGAGTTGGGCAGTATACATAGGATGTATATGTAGTAAGAGTTTATAACCTAATGAGTTTGCTAAATAAACAGTTAATGACTCAAGTCGATAATTGCATAAATGAATGCAATTGGTATGAATGATACCTACCGATTGACCTAAGGTGGCTTATTGGACAAACACAAGGTCATTCTTAGTGATATTGTATATCGATCCATTAAGAAAAAAGGAAAATTATAATTTTTCTCGAATTCGTAGTGAGGGCTATGGACCCATAATTCTTGTGATTAAAGTCATTATCAATATGCATTTGTGTACATTCTAACACTTTCTCTCATTCTTCTAGGTTATTGAATCACCGCGATGTCTTCATCTAGTGTGAACTTACACTCTCTACTTAACTCCAACAAACTCATGAGACCAAATTTCTTAGATTGGCTATAAAATTTGAGAATTGTTTTCAAATCTGAGAAACTAGGATATGTCTTAGATGAGCCACTTCCTGATCCCCCTGCTGCCGATGCTTTTGATGAGGATTAGAAAGCTTACAAGAAGCTATTGGATGATAGTGAGCTAGCTAGTTGTAATATGTTGGCCTTTATGTCACCAGAACTACAAAAGTAGCATGAAGCCTTGAATGCTCATACTATAGTCTACCATTTAAGGGAACTATTTGATGAGCAAACTCGGCCTGAACTATTTGATGAGCAAGTTCAGTCTAAATGGTTCGAGACCTAAAGGTTGATTTTTCACTCTAATGGCTGAGGGATCATCTTTAGTGCAATATGCACTGAAGATGAATGGATACATTGAGAGGTTAAATAGTTTGGGTTCTATAATGGAACATGATTTAAGTAAAGAATTAATTCTGACTAGTTTGACCGATAGTTATTCATAGTTTGTGCTTAATTATCAAACGAACCAAATATTTAAAGTGATACTTGAGCTGATTAATCTACCCAAAATAGCTGAGCAAACTGTCAAGAAGGACAATAAGGCTGTGATATTGGTGGACTCTACTTTTGGGCTGATTAATCTACCCAAAATAGCTAAGCAAACTGTCAAGAAGCACAATAGGGCTGTGATATTGGTGGACTCTACTTTTGGTTCTCACAAGAGGAATTAAAAGAAAAAGAAGAAGTCTAAGAAGTCAGTGGGAGATGTAGCCAAGAAGAAGAAAAAGGACAATGCACCAAAGGGAATATGCTTTCATTGTAACAAGGAAAGGCATTGGAAGAGGAACTGTAAAGCCTATCTAAATTCGTTGAAGTAGAAGAAGGCATTAGATGCTCCACCGGCTACCTTAGGTATGTTATTTGTCATTGAGTATAACACTATTTCTGATCATAACATTTAGGTATTAAATACCAGATGTGAACTCACTCATGTGTGTTGATATACAGGCTCAAGAATAGTAGACTGCTCAAGAAGGGAGAGATGGACTTACGTATGGTAACTGGAGTAAGAGTTGTAGCATTAGTCGTAGGAACCTATGTTTTGTATCTTCCTAGTGAGCTATAGTTAATTTTGGATAATTGCTATTATGTACTCATTATAGCAAAGAACATTGTATTTGTTTGATGTCTTAATAAAACAGGATTTCATTTAACTTTTTCAAGCAATGGTTATTCAATTAAGTTAAATGAAATGTTCTATGGTACTACTACATTGTGCAATGGTATTTATATATTAGATATATGCATTCAAATTTTAAATATCAATGACAATAAAAGACAAAAAGGGATAACTTAAAATCATCTTACTTATGGCATTGTCGACTTGGCCAAATAAGTGAGAGACACATGGCTAAGCTATACAGGAGTGGTAGCTTAGGGTCATTTGATTATGAATCATATGACATATGTGAATCTTGCTTGTTAGGCAAGATGACTAAATTACCTTTTAAAGGAAAGGGTGAACGTGTGAATGGGTTATTAGACCTACTACATTTTGATTTATGTGGTCCGATGTTCACATATGCCAAAGGTGGTTTTATGTACTTTATTACCTTTATCGATGATTATTCATGATATGGGTATATGTATCTAATGAGATACAAGTCTGCAGCATTTGAAGTGTTCAAATAATTTAGACATGAAGTAGAAAAATAGCTAGTGTCAAGACATTTCGATTAGATCGCGGTGGTGAATACTCAAACGAGGAGTTTTTAAGTTATCCCAGGGATAACAGGACTGTATCCCAATGGACTCTACCTTATACACCGCGACATAATGGTGTGGCTGAAAGGTGAAACTGAATCTTGTTAGACATGGTAAGGTCATTGATGGGCTTAGCAGATCTATTGAAATCCTTTTAAGATCATACACTAAAGACTGTTGTTTATGTGATAAACAGATTCCCTTCATGTTAGTCCATATAAGTTATGGACTAACAAAAAAACTATCTTTCTCATATGATGGTTTGGGGTTATCCGGCTTACGTAAAGTGGATTCAATTAGACAAGTTTGAAGAAAAATATGATAAATGTATGTTTGTAAGATATCCTAAGGAAGCAATTAGATATCAATTCTAAAATGCTTTGGAGCAAAAAGGTGTTTGTCTCAAAGCATGTTGTCTTTTTAGAGAAAGAGTTTCTTCTAAGAGAAGATAGTGGGAGCAAATTTGAACTTGATGAAGTTCATGATGCTCAAATAGACTCAGATCAACTGCCTAAACCCCAAGATTGCTATTCATAGAGATGAGACAACAGTTAAACCTTGTAACACACAAAATGTTCATAGGTCAAGTAAGATACGTAATGTTTCAGAAGGATATGGATTTCTCGTAATGAAGCATTGCTTATAGAGGACGATGAGCCTACAACCTATGAAGAGCCTCTGAAGAGTTTAGAATATGAAAAATGGCTTCAAGCCATAAAGTCCGAAATGGATTCCACGTTTGAAAACCAAGTATGGACTTTGGTTGACCCACCTGAAGGGATTAAACCCATAGGGTGCAAGTGTATTTTCAAGAAGAAAATCAACATAGATGGTAATATGATTACCTACAAAGCGAGGCTAGTCACTAAAGGTTATCGTCAAAGACAAGGAGTTGACTCTAATGAGACATTTAGCCTCATAGCTATGTTTAGATCCATTAGAACACTCTTAGCCATTCTTGCTCATTATGATTATGCGATACGACAAATGAATGTGAAGATGACTTTCTTGAATGAAAACCTAGTTGAGGATCTATATATGATACAACTTGGAGGCTTCATGTCCAACAATGGCAAAAGGTATGTAAGCTTTAAAAATCCATTTATAGATTGAAGCCAGCATCTAGGAGTTGGAACATCTGATTTGATGTGACAATCAAATATAGCTAAGGATGTGTATATGATAAAACCTGAGAGCTTTATCTCCAAAGATGACAAAAAGGTATGCAAGCTTTAAAAATCCATTTATGGATTGAAGCAAGTATCAAGGAGTTGGAACATCCAATTTGATGTGACAATGAAATCTAGCTGAGGATGTGTATATGATACAATCTAAGGGCTTCGTCTCCAAAGATGGCAAAAATGTATGCAAGCTTTAAAAATCCATTTATGGATTGAAGCAAGCATCTAGGAGTTAGAACATCCAATTTGATTTGGCAATTAAATCTAGTTGAGGATATTTATATGATAAAACTTGAGGGCTTCATCTCCAAAGATGCCAAAAAGATATGCAAGCTTTAAAAATCCATTTATGGATTGAAGCAAGCATCTAGGAGTTGGAACATCTGATTTGATGTGACAATCAAAGAGTTTAGCTTCTCACAAAATCCAGATGAACCTTGTGTGTACAAGAAGGTTAGTGGAATTACCATCATATTTGTTGTGTTATATATGGATGACATATTAATAATTGGAAATGATTTCTCAATTTTACAATCTATCAAAATTTGGTTATCTTAGAATTTGTCCTTGAAAGACCTTAGAGAATCAACTTATATATTGGGAATAAAGATCTATAGAGATAGATTAAGGAAGTTGATATGCCTTTCACAGTCTACATACATAGTTAAAGTGCTAAAGAGGTTTACCAAGGAGTAGTCCAAGAGAGGGTTTCTTCCCATGATTCATGGGATAAAACTCTCAAAATCTATATGTCCCAAGACGCAAGATGGGAGGACTCGTACGAGTTTGATCCCATATTCTTCGGCAATAAGATTAATCATGTATGTTATGTTATATACAAGCCCCAATATATCGTATGCTCTAAGTGTTACGAACAAATATCAATCAGATCCTAGTGAGTGTCACTGGGTGGCTATCAAGAATATCCTAAAGTACTTGAGAATGACTAAAGATGTATTCTTGGTATATGAAGATGGAGATCTCGTAGTGAACGGGCATATAAATGCCAATTTTCAATCTGACTACGATGACTCCAAATCCTAGTCAGGTTATGTTTTCACACTGAATGGTAGATTAATCAGTTGGAAGAGTTCCAAACAAGAGATGACTCTAGATTCAACAACTAAATCAGAGTACATTGCAGTTGCGAAAGCGGAAAAAGAAACTGCCTGGATCAAAAAGTTCGTTATGGAACTTGAAGTGGTTTCGAGCATTATACACCAGATATTGTTGTATTATCACAACAATAGGGCTATTGCTAAAGCCAAGGAACCAAGGTCTCATCAAAGGTCTAAGAACATACTCTGGAGATATCAACTGATCAGGGGGATCATTGATAGAGGTGATGTGAACATAAAGAGAGTGCCCACAAATTAGAACATCACCGATCCTTTAACTAAGTCACTTCTTTAAATGAGATTTTATTCTAGTGTACTTACCTATGGTAGTAGATACAAAGACGATTGACTTTAGTGCAAATGGGAGATTGTTAGAGTAGTACTCTAAAGGCAATCACCTTTAGCACTTTTGTACAAACTTTATTTTGATTAATAAAGAGAAAGGAAGTTTTCATTAATTTGATGTTCATTTATTTATGAATTGATGTCGTTCTTAAATCGAATTAATAAAGTCCATCATACAAAACATAGCATGAAGGAAATCATGTTGAGATCATGATAATGAGATTCCTATCATGTCCTATTATATTAGTATCTAAATTATCCCTAGTCATAGTATTGATAAGATAAGACATTATTAATCCAGATAGACTAGCATATGTTATACTCTTTAATTTGATTAAGTAGTGGATCTCACAAACTTTAAGCATTAGATGTTTAAAGTTAACATGTGAGTGCTTACTAAGAGTAGTAAGGACATAAGATGACCCGCTATGAGATTATCATATGGATGGTCTATCAGATGTCAATAATAAATCTCATCATAGTAATGGTGCAAATATCCTTAGACTTGAGGTATTCAAGGATATCTTGGATACTAATCCTGTGCCTAGACGTCATTCCTTGTTACCTCAAGACGAGGTCACTCACAGGGTGGTGATTAGGTACAACTATTGGTATTTGAAGGTAATCTGGTAGCCAATAAAGGATTCACCACTCCTGATAGAAGGAAATGATACCCACGACCTCTTATCGGGGTCACTGCTCAGGATTCTCTGGCCAAAGCAATTATGTGTTATAAAGAGAGTATTCAATGACACATAGAGTAATGAGATCCCCATAACAAGAACTAACTTCATATGGACTAGATCTAACATATTCATTCTAGTGAGAGTTGATATATAGCCCATACTGTAACACCCCAACCTCTCGGGACCCATACCTGACATCCTGAGTGATATCCGAGTCTAAGCCCCACAAGGCTGGCATGCTAGGGCATTCAGTCAGTCAAATCTCAGTACATTTTTTTAAAACAATTCACACACGTATGGAAAAATCAATAATCAAATAGGGCCCATTTCGATCCTAAACTTTTTCAATCACATAAATATTAATTACACTCAAAATCAATTTCATTTATAACCCTTTCCATTTTGGAAAGTTATTACAAACCAAAAATATTAAAATACAGAAGTTAAAATAATTACAAAAGACTCAATTTGATACAAAATAAAGAAAATACAAATGCAGATGAGAACTGATCGCAACCTCTATCTATTACTTGAAAGCAGTGTCTATACTCCTGTTAGCCTAACAGGGTAACTCTTCTAAGCTTGAAAAATATTGCAAAATTTAGGGTGAGTTTTTGCAAACTCAGTGAGTGACCATCCTCGATGGCTCACTCGGTCACATGACACATAATTTACATTATTTATTTAATAATCACATTGGATCTCATACACTTAATCAGTCATTTCACATTTTGCATTCAAGATATATCACATTCAGAAATTATTCAAACCATTATAATCATTCATATTAGGCATATGTAGTGCACATGAGACCCACTTTCATTTATTATTTTCGTTGTGAACGAGTTCCTTTTTATCTAGCCCATATCCCTTAGTAGATACCAGGCAGTATCAGATGATGTCCCATATCTCTTAGTGGATACCGAGTACATTCACAACCTAGCCTCAGGCTCTTATCACAGTTTCTGAGCTTTAAGCTATTTTTTACTATCTGAGCTTTAAGCTCTTTTTCGGTGGCTACTCCGGTCACAACTACCTTAATCTTCCATGCAATCATGTAATGAAATGCATCAATCACATTTACATGATCCCATTCAATCACGTTCATATATCATCGGACCTTAGTTTGACATTCAACATTAAGTTGAGAATCACATTTTCACTTACATGCAAATGCTCATTCAAAACACATTTATCATCAAATTATGTACAGTTAGTTCATCTCATTCACATACAAGTAACACTTCAATATCTCAACCAAGCATCACAATCATTGGACCTCCTGTCTGGAAACCAACACAATCAATCACATTCATATAGATATTCAGTAGTTAATCAATACCAAAATTCACACAAAACAAACAATGAAATGAGACCATCTAGGTCTACTCATAATAAGCTCCATATTAGCAATTGCTTCTAAGATATGGAAACATCTAAAAGTATTCAATTATCATGCACATCACAATTATGCAATACACACATTGTACACACATTAATAATTGCACAATTATAAGTATTCCTTTATGCACAATGTGTATGTGGAATATGTACAGTGCATGCTCAATGACAATCCCAGGTATCTTTCCATTATTTTCGTCACATTATCAGTCTTATATCAAAACTTGCCTAAGTAAAATTTGTACTTAGGGTTTATACCTCAAATAAACACTTTGAATCTAATTTCACAACCCAATGAATCATTTCAGTTTTTCTCCAAACACTAACTTTCAGGTCTACTATTTCTAATCATTTAAACAATGAAAATGAAGTAATTTGGGAACACTTTCTTTTTGAGAATTTTCATTCTATCTCATAAGTTTCTAATGACACCAAAATCATTCAATTTGGTTTATTAATGTAAAAGTTATACTCCAAATATTTTCGAACTGCTTTTATTCTAAGACAATGCCCTATACTCAACTTCCACCTAGAAATTGAAATTCTTGCAATCCGATTAAGAATTTTATTTCTTCAGATAATTTATAGCCCTATGTCTCTAATTTACTCAAAATTAAAAATCATCCCAATTGGATAACTACAGGTCAGGATATTATCAAAATACCAAAATATATTATGTGCTGGAAAGTTCGCAACACCTTAATTGGCCGCGGCGAACTTCATCTTTCAAGTTGGCCGTGGCGAACCAAGGAAAGTTGGCCGTGGAGAACTTTGACAGAAATATACGCATTGAACATTTTCCAGATTTTCAAACTTCCCACACCTACATCTAACTCCTAGATTATCTCTTCCATTTCATTTCCTCATCATCCTCTACCCAATTCAACTCAAGAAATCACTTTCAAACCAAATCATAAGCTATACTTGTTCATCAATCAAAAAGATCAAAACATTTTCATATATCATTCATGATAAACACAAAATCATTACATCAATTTTCTTATCCAAGTTTTTAACATGTTTTCATCCCCATTTCATGATCTTTCAACATCTAACTATCATCATGCATGTTTCACTCAACTATTCAAGAAGAATAACATGCCACTTACTTGTTTAAGCTTCAAGATCTTCAACCCACACTCAACCCTAGCTTTCCATCTTCAGACAATCATTACTACTTATTGAGGAATGAGCTAGGTTTTTGGTAACAAGGAGGAAGAAGACAACAAGAAGCTTGAAGAAACAAAGTAAAGGAGTTGAGGAAAATCAAAGATCATGAGGGTTATAAGAAGAGAGTGCCGTATAAGGATGGAAGAAAAGAAGAATAAAAGAGATGAAGAACAAATATGGAGAGAAGAAGAAAACGTGCTTTGTCCAAATGAAAGACAAGTAGAGATAGTATTGCAAGATAAAAATATCTTGGGTGAAACTAGTGGTATGGCAAGTGAAACATGTCACTTGTCACATGTCACTTTTTCAAAGTTTCTTTTGTCCCTCCTTTAACAATTATTCCAATTTCCACTCCAGCTGTCTCCAAATTTCAATGACCTATGTCATTAAATCCCAAAGTCATTTATAAAAATTTCCACTATCATTTGACTCTTAATTCTACTTCCATTTATCAATTGTTCTGCTACTTGGCATTTATGTTAGTCAAAAAATGTGAGGAAATTTTCAGAAAATTTCCCCAAAACTCTCCACTAATTCTAATCAACAATTACGCTCTCCAAATCATTTTTTTTTACAAACAACTACAATTCTCAATAACAATCACATTTACAAATTAATTATACCCAGAATTCGTCAATGAATGTATGCATAAATATGTTCATTTGTAAAAATTCAATATTCACGTGTATGTGCATATCATATAATGCATGAGCATGAAATTTATTTTCTAATCTCTTAATTTTATTTCTCAATTACGGTATTCCCGAATCTAACCCTTAATATGGGAATGGGAAGTTACACATACTCTAAACCAAGTAGGGTATAAAATGGTGAAGGGATGAATTGCACAGTAAGTGACTATGGAAAGGTTCGTAAGTCGAATAATTAACTATTGAAAAGTTGGAGTGTTAATCCACTTACATTCTGGTAAATTGGCACCATAAAACCCTTCATGATTTGCTTAGATTAAGAGCTAAATTCAAGTGACCAAAATAACTGAGAACCTAAACGTCACACGCATAAAAGATCAGATGGAAAACAAAATGTGCATGGCTGTCAATTAAGCAAACCATCGTGACTGACTTAATAACAGGTGGTAAATAAGTGATTTCTTTACTTGTGTACACACGAATTTTTATCCATAAAACACACTCAATAAAGAGACTAAGGGTCAAAAGAGTTCTTAAAATTGAGAAGAATGATCTTGAGATTTGTTCATGTAATCTTAAGCAATTGTTGCTTGAGATCAATTGTATGAAACTTGGTCTTGATCTAACTCTCACTAGAGCATCTATTTAAACTCATCTTCTTTGCTGCTCTGACCACCCTTACACACTGATTTTTCTTCATCTTTGCGTGCTCTCTAGAGGCCAAGGAAGATGTTTGATTTTTGCTACTACCCAAATAAGGATAAGATTCAAGAAAGGAGGAGTATGTTTATACAAACACATAGATTCTGGATTTTCTAGGAATTTCGTGGGGTTTGAATTTTGATTCCAACACTTCCGCTGCCTTGCCATGTATATAATGCATGAATCCAGACTCCCTTTACAAATATGAATTAAACTAATTTATTTAAAATTAAGGCTTAAAATAAATAAAAATCTAATAAAAAAAAGGTGTGGCATTGTCTGATGCATGCAGTTTTGATGAAGCACATGTATTGCATGCACCTTGGTCTAATTAGGATATTGACTAACATATGTATGGCCTATCATTTTTCCATAATTATGTTTTTTTTAGTTTTTGTCATTGCCTCTCTTTTCTTCTACACCATTGCCTTTAATGACTACATCCATAATTCTCCAACAACTTTTATCCCACCTGTTTCGCTTCCTCTTGTGGGCGAGTTATCACCCCTCGCTAGTGGCTATGCAAGCCACTAGTGATACTCCATTAAGATAGAGCTTTTTCTATAAACCCAACAAGACAGACCAACAACCAATCTCTAGAAAATTCAAAATATATAATAATCGTGTGTATGTGTGCTATGAGAGTGATTCTCCTTTTAGAAAACACATGGTGATTTACAAAACCTTAAGAAAATAGAAAAATGTGACATCGTAAGCTTTCCATAAAAAGACAAAGAATGCATATGTTTGAATTTTCATATTCAAGAACAAAGCATATGAGGTTTTAATTAATTAATCTTAATTTGTATTCTGCAAATTCGTTCACTAATTAATATTTTAAGCCTTTTTATTTTTAATTAAATCAATAATAATTAAATTTAATCAAATTATATAATTAAAAGTTTGCTCTTATACAACTGTTGGGAAATTAGAATAGGATCCAATCATAACAATAGCAAAATAATTACAAAATTTTTCATATTTTGATTTCACAAAATGTGATCTTATCCAATTACAATCATAGCAAAATAATTACAAAATTTTTTGCATTTTAATTTCACAAAAATTAAGACCACTTTAACTCTATAAAATAATTAACAATTAAATCGTAATAAAACATAAATCTTAATTTGTACCTTATTCGAAAGCCTGATCATACTCTTGTAGTATCCTTCGAATTATTTTTAAAATCGGTCTATCTCAGCCATTATAGGTGCAATAGTGTTCGAACTCTAATGATATCTATAAAATAAGTTAAGAGAACTCTTAACTTTACAGAGAGAGTAAGCATGAAATGCTAGCTTCATTAGAGCTTAAGCTTATTTATAATAGGTCTTGGACGTTTTATTTATTTAATTGAAATTAAAATTTAATTTCAGTTAAACTTTAATTAGAATTACAAATAATTCTAATTAAATACCAATTATGCCCAAAGAAGATCCAATATCTAATATTGATCCTTATTTATCAAATATCTTATATTTAATCATAAAGTTTCTCAAACTTTATAATCAAGTCTAACTTAATTAAAATATGTTTGCTCTCTTCAACTTGTTCTTTATGTGGGACCCATTAAGTTTCCAAATATATTGGTAATGAATACAAATTATAACCCTAAATCATACTTATGATTAGATAAATTAAACTCCTTTAATTTATTTTTAATTCTCTAGTTAAACAATTTATATCCATAGATCAAGATTGACGTCTAGCAATACATAATGATTAAATAATGTCACAGTGTTTTTGACTAACCTTTCAGTGCATAATTTTTTGTATAATTCAATTCTTTCATCATTAAATGTTCCGGTTAGATATAGAGTATGAAATTAATATCTATTACATTTTTAGTTCAATTATATTAGTTCTTTGTCATAAGCTATTGATTCAGTTAATGACATTCGTAAACTATTTACATAACATCATTCTACCTTGCCAAGGATTTCCTGAATTTATACTAATCAAGAACAACAATATATTCTCCCCAATTACTTTAGAGTAATGAATCTTTTCTTGATCACTCAACTGTCTCTTTATAGTTCATGTCATATCTTATGACTACCAACTGAAGTAATCATGATTAAAATAGGTCATAAGTAATATCAAAATATAGTTATCCTTATGCAAGATAACATTGGAGACCTTATACGAAAGGATCATTTATACAATCAATGAGAATTTTCATAAATATATAAGTAATGTTCCAAATAGATTTTTCATATATGGTCAGTTCAATGAACTTGTTCTTTAACAAGTACCCACACTTTTAGTTAAATATCTCCATACTTTGGTCTATAAGATAGACTACTTCCTTCATAAAGGAAAATATAATATATGATAGTCTTTTTATGTTCTATTAATGTACAGTCTTAATAAAATAATGACTAGGAATAATTTAGGGATAATACATAAATGCAATATAAATCTCATAATTATAATGTCGTTATAATTA
>JAOSBN010058154.1:0-14044 GCA_027563595.1 Erythroxylum suave | reverse complement strand
TTTTGCATGAGTGGTTTTTTACGCTTAGTTCCTTAGTGTATGTAGATATACCATTTCTTTCTTTCCCTTTACTCTTATCCTTTTTTTCCTTTTGTCTTTATGCTTCGATTAAGTCGGAGCCTTCATTGTATAGCCTTTTCTTTTAATGAAATACCATCTTCATGATGGTTTTTATTTAAAAAAAAAGACATGAAATTGGTTAAGATACTCACTTTGACTCATATGTGATTTTGGGCTTAATTTGGAAGAAAAAAAGTTAAAGCACTTGAAAACACAATAGTTGGTTCATTTTTTAAAGACTAATATTCACTTGTCTTCGTAGAATAAGAAGGAGAAGAATTAGAGAAAAGAAGATAAGACTTGGAGAAGGTTGGAGAAAGAACTCAGTGCCACAATCATGCCCTAATTGGCCGCGATTGTGGATTGGCCACGATCTTGATAAGAACTTGTCAGACAAGCCATGATTGTGGCCTACGCAATGATAACTCAAGGATTGCATCTGAACTCAACTTATCGAGATTTATTTTAGAGATTTTAGGCTAGGTAAAACATAGTTTTTATCCTAATTGGAAAGAACTATAAAAAGAAAAGAAAAACTAAAAAAGAGCCTCCATTCTTAGTACATTTGGGAAAAAATCTAAGGAGAGAAAAGGAGAAAGGGGTCATCAGTTGGGACATTTTTTGGGGGTTGAAGCAATATTTTTGGGAGCAAGCTCTCAGCTTTGATAGAACCATATAGGGATAGCTTCCTAACTTCAATTTAAAGTAAACATCGATGCCGACGACCCAGTTAAGCGTATTTCTCATTATATTTATTGTTTCTTTCTCTCTTTAGAATTTGCTTATGTTATCCTATGTTTAATGTTTGGGTATTGTGTAAGTACGATTGAGTGCTCTATTTGATTATATTGATGTAAGAATCCATTGCTAGAATCGAATACAATATGTAATAGTTGTTTTCCTGATTTATTTATAGTAACTAATGGTTTGTAATCATTAGAGATAATATAACCTAGGTTAAATAATTTGGGCTTGTGTGATTATTGCTTAGATTGGTATATTTTTCTCATTATTAAGGAAGCTGTCTAATTAAACTTAGTGAGTGTCTTCTAGGTTATTCGATATCTAGGGTCAATTAATGAGCTCTTCTTATTTAGTTAGGACTTAGGAAAAAAATAACATTAATAGAGCTTATTGCTAATCTACGACCCAGAGTTGAAGGACAGTAAAAGAACAACAATCATTGGAATATGTCTAATTAGGGTTTAGGCTGAGACTGAACCAAAAAATTAGGTCCCTACTGAATTCCCCACTTTTACCTTTTTAAAGTTTTCTTTTATTTGTTTTCACTAGGTTAGTTTTACTTTATTTTGTTATTAAAACAAAACCCCCAAAACCTAAACACCGATTAATTTAATTTCAAAAGCTATCCAAACACTCTCTGTGAGATCAATCTAGACTCATCACTAATATAATAGTAGGTCGAGTCTATTTTGTGTAGTGTTATAAAACTCTACCAATTTTGGCGTTGTTGATGGGGAGCATCATGTTTTATTTTTTTTAATTTTAATTGATGAATTGTACATATTGGTTTGTAATTAGTTTCTTTTTAGTTATTTCCTGATCTTTTCACTTTTTGTTTTGTGTTTGTGATAAAAAAATTGACATGGATGGAAGTAATTTCTTCTATAGCTTATATTCTTAATCCTATAACCATGTTTGGACTGATTAACCTAAATTTATTTATGGATGGAATAATCAATAGAATTACTTCTATGATAGTTTGCTGGATGCATAATAATTCCCATATAGACTAGGAGCTTCTTATCATGACTCAAGTACATCTCTGGAAGATATGCTTAATATTATGACTACTAACAATATTTAACTTCAACAAAGTGTACAAGAATTCCAAGAGGAACTATGCAATTTTCGCAAGATATAGGGTCTAGCCTCTAATATTTGGAAAAACAACAAAACTTGGATACTTCTCTTGAAGAATTAGTTAATGTTTGTGATGCTAATACTTTGCAATTACAGCAGGAAGAGATGCAATTCCAATAGAAAACAAGTTGTATGTTCCAGAACTTGGCAAGCCAGAAAGGTTAGTTAACGGAAGCCTTTGACTACCTAGCATCTCAAGGCAAAGAAATGAAACTATCTCAACCTAAAGTGTATCTAAGGGACATTAGTGTAGAAGCCTTACAGAGTGAAGAGGAGCTTAAGAATCTTAAGTGTACTACTTACGGAATTGTTTGTGACGAAGAAGTGGAGAAGGAGCTCGAAATAGAAAAAGCTATATCTTTTAGCTCTAAGGTAAATACTGAGTTCCAATTTTTTGTTAAGAGTGAATCTTTTCTTTTACATAGCAGGTTAGAGAAATTGAACAAAGAAGAAAAAGGTTAAGAGACATTCGAGGTGTTTCTCGATAGTATGGACTCAGTAGAGTTTGACAATTTGAAGATAGGGCATATGCTGAATATGACGGAATATCAACCAAGGCCCTATCCTTAACTACCTCATGTGGAGATAGCTTAAATTATGATACTAGAAGATCATAATTCCATCACGTGTGGAGGAAACATAGAGTTGATCTAGCAACCCTAAACAAAGGATCTTCTCGGAAGGCAACCTAAGGGAAGTAAATTTCTTTTCCTTTACTTTTTCACACTAGTTAGATATGCACATGTCTTTCTATACTAGTTTGTTTCTTACTTATTTTAAGTTCTCAATCAAAATTAGAGAGAGAACAATATTGATAAGTGTAAATTTCATCGTGTTTTAGGGCATAGTATGATATGTGTTTATCCATTAACTCGATCATTTAGATTGTGTTTAGGTTAAAATTGAGTTAGTTTGTTAATTATTTATGTTTTAAGTGTTTTACGGGTTAGTACAAGCTTTTCCACTCAAATATTCTATTTTTAAGGTACCTTTATGTGTTTTTTAGTATTTTAGGGTCAACATCGAAGAACGAAGAAGTTTCGGAGACGTTTGGTATGAAACAATAGCCTACAATTATGGCATAATAGGCCACGATCATGACAGAAGCACTAGGTTAACCCATATGCCACGATCGTGACACCAGGACATGGCCCATAATCTTGGCCTGCTTTCCAGGATAGTGATAGAAGGCTTGGATGTGGTCTACAATCATGGCATGCAGGGCCATAATCGTGGCCTGCAACACATAGACATGTAGATACTAAAGAATATCAAGTTTCGATGATTTTTTCAAACCTTTTAGACCCCAAAAAACCATAGGGCTACTCAGAACAGAAAAGGTATTTAAAGAATAAGACAAAGAAGAAGAGGGAGCTTTTATATCAAGCACTTTGGAGGGAAACCCTAAAGAGAATTATTGAGAGATTGAGAAAGAGAAGAAGGATGAGAGAAGTGGAGAAGAAACCGATATCGATGTACTTCCCAAATTTGTAGTTTCCCGATATTGCTGCCTCCTGTCTTTGTTTAGAATTGTATTTCCTATTATTTTTCATTTTATTATTGTATAGAATTGGGAATAGTAGTTTAATGATAAGATTGTGAATGTTGAGATATTCTATACTCACCTTCAGGTGTTTTTAATCTATGATTTAATAAAATTTGATTGTTTTATGTTTATTGGATTTATTGTGATTTATTTCTGTGATTGCATAATTTAATACTAGACTAAGAGGATGAATCAAATGAAAAATAATTAAATTGGTCTAACAAGAGTTAGGTGATTTAATAAGAACAATAAATTAATAAAAAAGGCAATTGTGTGAAGAGAGATCTCATATAGGTTCCCGATAGTTTATTAGAGAACTTCAGATCTAATTAATGTTTTGGGTAGATTGTTAATTAAGAGATTGTAATTTTTGATAATCTGATTAGGATTTACAATTTAGGGTGAATGGTATAACTCAAAAGAGAGTTATCAACCATAGGATCGTCTAGGACCAGTAATCCAATAATTCTTAATCAATTATGTTATCGTTAAAGATAGGTAAAAATTTCTTTCTCTTAATTGATAATTCCTTTAGGATGATTCTTGAGTGTGTGTTGCAGCTAATACTTTGCTAGTATTTTCGTATTGATTCTTGGAATTGAGTTTCATGATTGAATTAAATTCTTATCTTAGTTTTGTTACCTATTGAATTATTGCAAATTGTTTTGGCTTTAGATTTTAGGATTAGATTATCCCTCCTTGTGGAATCGACACCTTAGGTACTACACGAACAACCATGTATGCTTACAGATTATCAAGTTATCAATTAGAACTTACACACATCAAAAAGCCATGATCAAGTTTTTAGCACCATTGCTGGGTAGGCGATTATTTTAGTTCTTTAGTCTAAGGGTTTTTCACTATCTTTTGTTTTAAAAAAGTGAAAAAAATATAGAAAGAAGTTTGGGGTGTAAAGTTGAGACATAACAAGACATTTTAAAGAGAGAATGAGACATCAACAGAACTAGATGCTAAGAAGAAACGGAAAGGACAATGATGGGGATAGATATTATAGGGAGCAAGGAACTTTTGCAAACTGCAATGAGGCATAATATGGTTAGGAAAGTAATGATCCTTATTGGAACATATAATCTTCGGGGTGGCAGAACCACCCAAGTTTCAATTAGTGCAACAATGTAAGGACTCATTTAGGACATCAAGACCTATCAAGATTTCAGCAAGATGAGACCAGTTTATGGGATTCTAAATTGGAGAAGATCCTGGATAAGCTCATAGACATAGAAGAGGGCCAGAAGAGACTAGAAGAGCAAATTGAACAAGTAACAAAAAATCATGCTTTATCTATTCACAACCTAATGATTTGAGTGATAGAACTTTCCCTTGAATTTTGTAAGATAAGTGTAGAAGACTCTCTAAGTAATATAAAAATACATCAAATAGAGGCTATCACACTTAAGAATGAGGGAGAGTCAGAAGGATCATTGTAAAACCAAACTGAACCCCACATTATTGAAGACCAAGAGACAAAGAAAGAGGGTGAAGAAAAGAATGCCAACCCTCCCTATTATTCACTAGTTCTTAATATACCATGTGTGAACATTGAAAAATATTTGGCAGATGTCCAGGAAAAGAACCTTATCTTTCATATTAATGATGATCAAATAACATTCAACATGAATAATTTATTAAAGAATCCAAAAGATAGTAGCCCATTCAAGAAAATTGATGTGTTTGAATCTTCTAAAGAATAAAAGGACGAAGAACAAATAACAACAGACATCAAGTTTGAAGAAGCGATAAAAGTCTTTATTCATGAAGCGGAAGAAGTAGAGGAGACAAAGGTGATTAAGGAAGAAAGAGATCAACTCATCTTCTTACAGGACAAACTGTTGGATTCGATGGAAGATCAAGGGAGTTTTGTTATTCCCAATTTTACTGATAGTTTGTTAGTGAAAAGGATATTACTGAGATTAATTGGTTTTCATAATGTTATCAACATTGTCCTTCTGATTGTTTTACAATTTATAGCTTACTAACAAGTTACAAAATTGATGTTAAGCAAGAAGGTGGAAGTAAGCCACTCGTAATTGATTCGGGCTAAGCTTCAAAGGCTGCAAGGTCAAGCTAATGACCCTAAATTAACACGTTTAGTAATTAGATTTAAGTTGTTGTGTAGTTAGGTTTATTTTAAATTCTAAAATAAGTTTTGAATGATTTGGAATGGTTTGGATTGCTAATTCTTTTACTCCCTTAAATCACTTATAATATAAGGAAACACTCTCGATGTCAAACAGATTTGATGTCACCATAAACGGTTTTGTAATCTAACCCTTTTCTTTTCATTTGTGTTAGTTAGTATTTTTATTATATTTTCTGTATATTGTGTTTTATTTTCCCTGGTGTGTTTGTGTACCCTTCTCACATTGAGGAGGGTTGTGTGCTTTTACCTCGAGTGTGAATTTTGTATATAGTATGATAGTTTGTTTAATTTGCATGATGTGAATTATGTGAATGTGTTAATGGCTGGGAGGTAACGAGATAGAATTAGCCTTAAACATAGTCTTTTAGGTTGTAAAGATTTATTAACTTGTAAAATTAGTGACCTAAGTTACTTAGGGCTAAATATGTTAGTTAATTAGGATAAGATGTTAGTCGATTCACCCTAAAAATTTGCCACATTCATTTATAATTTAGGTCAATCAAATAAGTGGCATTATTAGTACATTTTCATGAGAATGATTAGCTAAAGCAATAAGGTAGGCAAACTTTTGTGTTAAAAAAAGTTTGTATAATTTTAACTAAAATAACTAAAATAACTTTTGTGATGTAGTGGAGTAATTGGATCAACACACAACACAAATGTGTGCCTTCATGTAAATAAGCTATAATGACATTCCAACCAAGCAGCTTAATAACAGCATGACTTAGATGAGTAATCGGATCGACATTCCTCACAAATGTTTGCCTTAACATTAAAAGACTTGGTTTATGTGCTTAAAGAAAAAAGAGAATTAAAGTAGGTTTTTGTCCTTAAAAAAAGATTGTTTTTAAATAAAAAACCTACCAACTTGTTAGTAGTAGTTTGATTTTTCATGAAAACCTACTGAGGAATAGCTACATTTTTTATTTGACTGAATTATTATCAATGTGTATGTGCAATGATAAGGGTGATAGGCTTAACATTTAAATTTTGATTAGTTTGTATATTTAGTCCAAGGTGCTTAGACGCGGATTTCGCTTGTTAATAAGTTAAAAAAACTTGAATGATTGTGATTAAAGTTAAATTTGTTTCGTGAAGTTGAAGCCATTGTCTCATTACTGCATTATGTGCTTTGCATTTTTGTGTCGTTTGTTATTTTGTTTGCTTGAGGAGAAGCAAATGTTTAAGTTTGGGAATGTTGATAAATGTAAATTGCATCGTATTTTAGGGCATAGTTTGATATGTATGTAGCTGTTAATTCAGTCATTTAGCGTGTTCAGGTTAGAATTGTGTTAGTTTGTTAATTATTTGTGTTTTAAGTGTTTTATGGGTTAGTACAAGCTTTTGTGCTTAAATATTATATTTTTGAGGTACCTTGATGTGTTTGATAGTATTTCATGGCCAACATCGAAGAACAGAGAAGTTACGGAGACATTCGGGTCGAAACAACAACCCATGATCGTGGCACAACTGGCCAAGAACATGATAGAAGCCTAGGACATGGCCCACAACCGTGGCTTGCTCGGCACAACCAAGATAGAAGCCTCGGATGTGGCCTACGATTGTGACATTTAGGGCCATGATTGTGGCCTGTGTTGGGTAGATGCGCAGACACTCAAAAGCATTAAGTTTTGAGGGATTTTTTAGACCTTTTGGACCCCAGAAAAACCCTAGGGTTACTCAGAACACGAAAGCTATTTGAAGAATAAGATAAAGAAGAAGAGGGAGCTTTTGCATCAGCCACTTTAGAGAGAAACCCTAGAGAGAATTGTTGAGAGAATAAGAAAGCGAAGAAGGAAGACAGAAGTGGAGTTTCCCAATGTCACTGCCTCCCTTCTCCATTTAAAATTATATTTTCTATTATTTTCCATTTTAATTATTGTATAGAATTAGGAATAGCAGTTTGATTATAGGATTGTGAACATTGAGATATTCTTTACTTACCTTTGGTTTTTTTAATCTTTTATTTAATAAAATTTGATTTTTTTATGTTCATTGGATTTATTGTGATTGATTTTTGTGATTGCATAATGTGGTAATAGACTAAGAGAGTGAACCGAATAAAAATAATTAAATTGGGCTAATGAGAGCTAGGTGATTTAATAAAAACGAGAAATTAATCATCGGTAATTGTGTACCCATATGCTTCCAAATTATCGAGGTTATTATTTAGAACTTATACATATCAAAAATTCATAATAAAAAATAAACAAATAAGCTCTTACTTAGTTTCCATTGCTTCTAGGACTATATAGTCATGAGTAGACAATGAATTGACTGGAGAATTTCATGGCAACTTGAGTGTGTACTTTTACTTTTGTGATTGTTTGATGTGCATTATCTTTAGAAGAGGAGTGACTAGTGGTAGACAAAAGCTAGTGAGATTTTAAGCCTTTATAGAATGACACCTTTATGTCAATCTCATTGTCTTTTGTTTATGTGTGACCTTCATGACATTTACATCCTAACTTTGCCTTATCTTTCTTGACAAGAACACCTATTTATTTCATGTATTAAATGGAAATGATTAGGCATTCTTTGTTTTTTAGAACTACATTAGCCAAGTAGCCTACCCTGTTGACATGATTTCTCCTTTGTTAAGCCTCTTTGAGCTTTATTTGTCTTTTCTTTATGTATTAACCACATTACATGTTTTAACACTAACGAAGTGTCCTTCCCATGCTTTAAATCTAATGGAACATTTGTTTATTGTTGGGTTTGTGGACATACAAAAGTATAAGTTTAGGGGTGTACATCTGTGTGGGTTTATTATGATGTTGGGATGCTATTTTATGTCTTATCATTGAAATTCCCATGTTGATGTAGTTTCTTTTAATTTTCATATGAGACAAAAGAGAAAAGAAAAAAAAAGAAAAGGAAAGGAAAAAGAAAAGAAAAGAAAAGAAAAGAAAATGCAAAAAGAAAAAAATGTTTAAATAAATTTATCAAAGAGGAAGTGCATATGTGTTGGAAAGTTGTTTATGATTAATAGATCCTCCTAAAATTGTATTGAATGGGTTATATGATTTTGTTGGATATGAGGTAAATTTTTGCTTGGAAGGTTCACTCTTTATGGTTTCAATGTATTGTCATCAATTGTATGAGTGATCCCTTTTGATTCATTATGCTTCATATTGTTTATATGAGAGAGTTGAATTGACTTGTGAATTATAGTAGTTGCATTTGCAATAGTTAACGATACCCAGTTTTGTATGAATGTTAACTTGTGTATTTGATATCTCATTGAATGTTACTTTTGTTTCATTAGCTTTGATTGCTTTCATGCTACTTTACCCAAGTACATCTCACCTTATCTTTGCCCACATTACAACCTTGAAAATTCCTTTGATTTATGATTGTGCATGTGAATTTTAGTGGTGGAGAAATGAAATGATATGCATATTTGTGGAATGGCATGATCATAAATGGTGTTGAGTGTACCCATAGAGATATATTGTTTAAACACATTTTCCAAATCTACCATTAGATTACTTAGATTTTGAAGGTATTGAACATTAATTGATCATGAGTAAAAGCTTGGAAAGTTGAGTTCCTCCTATGATTTTTGATGGTCATTCATCTTTGTTTATGATTATGTATCTTAGAAAATATAGGAATTAAGGATATGTTTTTCGGTTTATGAGCTTAATTTTGATGTTTTGCCTAAGGATGGACAAAAGCTAATTATGGGGGAAATTGATATGTGTTTAATTGATTTTATAATTATACTATAACATTTAGCTATTAATGACTGAAATTGCTTAAGATACTTTGACTCTTACGCAATTTTAGGCATAATTCAAAAGCAAAGAAACTGAAGTGAGTCGAAAGTATGATATTTGGGCCATTTTTTGAAGATTAATATTCACTTGTCTTTGTGGAATAACAAGGAGAAGAATTGGAGAAAAGACGAGAAGATAGGGAGAAGGTTAGAGGTAGAACCCAGTGCCACGATCATAGCCTAATTGGCCATGTTCATGACAAAAGAATGATGGAGTGTCACGATCATGACATGATTGGCCATGATCGTGACAGAAGCTTGTGACATAGGCCACGATCAATGACAGATCGGGACTGCTTATGAACTTAAACTCATCAAGGGTTATTTAAGGCATTTTGGGCCAGATAAAACCTAATTTTTACCCTAATTGGAATTAACTATAAAATGAAAGGAATAAATCCTTGAAAAAGAGCCTTCATTCTTGCTACATTTGGGAGAAAATTGAAGGAGAGAAAAGGAGCAAAGGGCTTTTGGTTGGGACATTCTTTGGGGGAAGAAGCATTGTTTTTGGGAGTAGGCTCTCAACCTTGAGAGACCTATAGAGGGGTAGCTTCCCAACATCGGTTTGGAGGTGACATCGACACCGATGACTAGTAAAATGCATTTCTACTAGTATTTGCTGTTTCTTTCCCTCTTTATAAATTGCTTATATTATCCTATGTTTAATGTTTGGGTGTTGTGTAAGAATGACTGAATGCTCTATATGATTATTTTATGTAAGAACCTATTGCTATAACCAAATATAATACGTAATCATTATTTTTCTGATTCATTTTGTAGTATCTCGTCTCTATAATTGTTGAAGGATTTAAAGTGTTAGACTACTGAGTCACATGAGTGGCATCATATAGAATGAATTTGGTACATTTATGACATGATTTTATGATTGTATTCAAATGCACAATATTGGCATACAAATACGAATTATGAGTTATACAAATTGTATTCAATTGACATATTCTGAGGTATGAAACTAAAATGAATATGACCTAAATGTGCATTTCCAATGTCTTGTACTTTAGTTTACCAACGAAAAGAATTGAAGGATTATAATTAGTAACTTGGAATTAATTGTCACAATTGAGAGATTCATGAATTAACATTACATCTAGTCTAGGAAAAATGTTAGGTTGTAAGACAAATTGACATATGGAAAATTAGGATGACTAAACCTATGAAATAAGTGACACATGATAGTAGAATTGAGTGACAAATGGCTTAGAGATTGAATGACAAATGATTTAAAGATTGAATGACAAATGCCCTAGAGATTGGGGGATAAATGGCCTAGGATCATGGTGACGTTTGGAATGATAAGGTGAGGACAAGAAGCTTGTATGAAAACATGACAAGTGTCAATGTATTACATAGATAGCTTGCACTTAATAATGTAAACTAATGTAGAAACATCTCCTTCATTGTTTCTGATGTGATTCATCCCTCTCACCATCAAGAACTCACTTCTTCCTCATAGCTTTCAACTTCTGCCTAAGTTTTGTCCATTTTGACCCTATTTTGGCGATGGTCTTGCATGCATTGACGGCTAGGTTAGCTTGTGATGGAGGGCCATCAAAGCTTGTTATTCAAGATGTCCTAGCTATGGGATTTGAAGAAAAGTCACAAGAATTGGAACAAGTTCAGGGAGATACAAGTGAGTTGAATGAAGTTATGGAGGAAGCAAAAATTGGACTAAATTTGTTCATATAATTTCAAGTCCTTTTGAAGCCATTTGGAGACTACAAAATATGTATCTATGGACTTGATGAGCATGAGGTCAAATTCCAAGCTTAGCATAATTTTAAGACATTTATTTTTATTGACTTTGGTCCAGTTTATTACTAGTTTTATTTGCTGTTAATAATGGTTTGGATTAGTGTATTTGTTTTGGTTTGAAGACTTTATTTTGGTTTGTTTTCATTAGCTGTTTTGTGAGACTTTATTAAATTTTTTTTCCTATTTTAGCTCTTTGTTTTCCTATTTTGGATAATTCAGAAAAATATATATGACAAAGGGTAATTTTCTCTTAATTTGGAAAGAGATTGTCTGGGTTTTGATTGTTTCTCTAAAGAACAATCATTGGGTTTGTTTGTTTTCTGAAAACATTCAACTTTGTTCATTGTTCCATTTAATTTGATTGCAAGAATTCTGTCTGACTAGTTGCACGAGAAAAGTCATAACCTTTTGTGTTATTGTCCGATTTAGGTGATTCCAAAGCTATAGCATTGTTCATTTCTTCCAATAGAAATCTCCAGAAAGGTTTATTTCTTACCCAGTTCTAACTCCACTTGTCCCAAAATTTCCAGTTTTCCCGACCATCACCAATCATCCGCCCAGCTCAACATGTATTCAGGAAAACCAACCTAACTTGACCATAACTTATCTTTTTGACATGATTATTGATTCTAAATTGTATTTCACAAAAATTTATACATCTTCTCTTGTTTCCTCAAAACCAAATTGCCAGTAAATTAATCCAGAAAATGCCTTCAAATTCTATGTTCCAATTTTACTCGA
Source organism: Erythroxylum suave (assembly GCA_027563595.1). Taxonomy (NCBI): domain Eukaryota; kingdom Viridiplantae; phylum Streptophyta; class Magnoliopsida; order Malpighiales; family Erythroxylaceae; genus Erythroxylum; species Erythroxylum suave. The sequence continues at coordinate 2,098 of JAOSBN010058154.1, read as the reverse complement.
TAAACACCAAATTGCACAACACTTTTCCAATAACCACCAGACTCTATTAGATCACTTTCACACCATTTCTCCATCATCTTTTGGTATTAGAGAAGGTTTGGAGACGTGATTTTGACCTCCAACCATGTCAGGTCTAACTCCAAACGACTTGGAGAAGCTTTTCACGAAACTCGACGAGATGAGTCTTAAGATTGATAGGTGTGATGCTGCCCACCTTAAGTTTGAGGCCATGAAGAATAAAGAGGCTTCTTTTGCTCCATTGGGAACATTTGAGGCACCAGGAGACACTTCCCAAGTCACTCAGTCCCAAGATGATGAGTTTGAGGATGAGGTAAGCCATCTAAACATTTCCGATTGTGATGAACTGAGATTAAGTGGAAATGGCACAAGAGGGAGATGGAGAGGCCCTTATGGTGCAGGCCTTATAGGACCTGTTAGGAATGTGTTTCAACCTAGAATTGATCGAAATGATCAAAATGATGATATGTTTAATTTCAAGGTTGATATTCCTGAGTTTGTTGGTAAAATTGATGCGGATGTTTTCCAAGAGTGGTTGTACACCGTTGAGAGGATCTTTAAATTAAAAGATGTACCTGATGATAAGAAAGTGAAACTTGTGGCTATTAAATTCAAAGGGCATGCTGCCCTTTGGTAGGATAATTTGCAGATTAGGGAAGCAAAAAATCTCTAGTTGGTATGAAGTTTGAATTGGAAGAAACTTTTCTACCCCCTCAACATAGGTAGAAAATGCTTGAGAAGATGTTTAGGTTGAATCAAAATAAGAGGCCAGTTGAAGAATACACAATGAAGTTTGAGCAATTCTTGTTAAAATATGGGTTAGAAGAAAGTGAAGAAGTGGTTATCACAAGATTTGTGAAAGGACTTGACTAAGATCTACAAGACATGGTGAATCTTTATCCCTATGATTCCTTTGCTGAATTGAAGAAGCTCTCATTTAGATGTGAGAGAAGTTTAAACAATAAAAAGCCACCTATTTAAGCCAAGCCCCAATTATAACCAAAGAACCGCCCATTCCAACCACCTTTCAAGCCTAAATTCATCCCACCTCAAGCCTCCCCATAAAAATCACCACCACCACAACCAAACTGAAACAATTCGCCTGCACCTTACACCCCAAAAGTTCCCTACAGTCCTAGTAATTCTCAAAGTCCAAAATCCAAGCTTAGATGTTTCAAACGTCAAGGCTATGGGCATTTTCAATCCGAATGTCCAAATAGGAAAATTATGACTTTGTAAGAGATGGAGGAAATTGACAATGCGCTTGAATGTGAAGAAGCTCCCTTACTTGGTGATGAAGTGCAAGAAGAGGAAAATGGAAGTGATGAGACAATTATGGTTAATGGAGAAGACATCGAGGCAGAAGTGTTAGTTTTTCTTAGAATTCTTAATAGTGAGAATGGGGGTGAAGATTGGAAGAAAAAATCTCTCTTTCATACAAAATGTATAACAGGTGGTAAGAAGTGTAGTGTAGTGATTGATAGTAGAGCTTTTGAGAATGTGGTTTCCAATGAAATGGCGGACAAGCTTAGGTTGAAAACCAAACCCATCATTTTCTTTGGATTTTCTACTTGCTCTCCGTTGCACATCTCAGCTTCTCCCCTCCTCACCGTCGCTCGTCTCGTCACCGTTACTCACCCACGTCATCTTCTTCCTTTATGTGCTTCAGTGACTTTTTCTTTTGTGAGTTGATTAAGTTAAGTCAATTTCTTATTTACTAGGTTTTTGTTTAGTTGATTTAATTTGAATATTTGTTTATGATCGGCTGTGTGGTTGAGTCTTTGGATCACTCCTTTGGAAACCAAATCAGAAAAAATTTAATTCTAAGGATTGCAATATAGAGTACAACCTCGGGTCGTCTCACTTAACCAGAACCTAGAGCAAATGATCTAAACTAGCCTAATTGTCATGAAATGCAAACTAAATTAGTTAAGGGTGGGGTTTTGAATTGTTATGATTAAACTAAATGAATTGAACTAAATGAAAGAAAAGTGTATAAAAAGGGTATTTTTGGATTTTTAGGAAATGAAAAGTGAAAACTCAAACAATGATCAAATGTGATAAAATCCTCTTGAAAACA
>JAOSBN010058116.1:0-14045 GCA_027563595.1 Erythroxylum suave | reverse complement strand
AATGTCAATCAAAGTAAAATATAATTAAAAAGATAATAACTCACAATCTCATGTCATATCGCTACAAAGGCCTTGGAGCCAGATTTTGGTCAACCTTTGACCTAACTCCTAGCCAATTTGGCTTTTTTACTTTTTTCCTAACCATAAATGTAACAAAATCTATTGTAACATCTATAAATCACAATTCATAAGTACTAAAATATAATCAGCTGTCAATAAAGTTGTGACATTAAGTTTTTTTGATCAAATTCACTAACCTTTGTAGTTGATTGCTCCCAATATTCGCATAAATCCATCCACTCCGCCACTATAACATTTTACAGCTTAACATCCTTTATGTGCTTGGTAAAATGCTTTTTTAAATGAAATCTTTGATCTTTAGATCTTAAAGAAAGAAACTTCTTGACAACAGCATGTATTTCGTCGTCTGTCCTTATTCCTTTAATTTCCAACTTTTGCTGCAAAAAAATATAAATTATTGGTCAAAGCTTTAGCCATATAGAAAACACGTACAAATTAGATAGTTTTATAATACTTACGTCTAACTTATCAAATGCAATGTCCAACTCCTCATTAGTTATTTTTTCCATTTTATTCTTACAGGTAAGGAAGTTTGGGATACCACACCAATCTCACTCGATAATTTGGCATACTGTATGGAGTTGATTGGTCGTCCTTCAGTGGAGGAGATCTCTATCTCCAATCTCTTACCTATCGCCTTATTAATCTTTGCCGATCTGTGTCCTTTTGTGACACCCCTTATCTTTTTTGGATCAATCGTAGATCCTAAAATATAGCAAAGGAATATTTTACAATAAGCATATAGAATATTCTTAATTGGTTAGATAAACAAAATTATTAAACTTGTATGTTTAACCAATGTGATGTGAAAGATCATACCTGCAGTGGTTTCAGAGGTAGCACTAATACTGGGAAAGGGGCTCGTATCATTTACTGGTGACTGATTAGAAGCTGGAGGCATCTCTTGAGAAGTTAATGGAGGCATCTCTTAAGAAGTTAATGGAGAACTAATATTGCGTCGCGTTTTCAAAATTTGTAGATACTTATCTCTGGGATGAGTAATAAGCATAGATGTGACATTTCTTGGTGTTGGAGTAGGGTCATAAGGTGCAGGTGTGTGATCTTCTGGCTGTGTACGAGCAGATGGCTCATTAGCTACACTGACGGTACCATGACTGCAGTTATGTCGGTGCTAAGCTGCTTGGTGCAGCCTTATTCTTCTTCTTGGGTAGACCAAGTCCCATGCCAATCACCTGCATTCAATTTGACATTATATTTCAATGATACTATTAATTGATTAAGTAATATTCATCAACCATATTTGAAGAAAACAACATAGTGTATATTGAGAAAATTTAGATCCAGTCAACACTTTTTTTATGTGGTCTTGAGTAATTCTCACCCAAGTAGACTAGGGACCTTTGACGCAAATATTTAGGCAGATGTACTAAACTTGGTCCTGGTAGCCTATGATTGAATTAAAAAATAAGGTGAAAAGCTAGTATAGTTAATCAAAAGAGTAAACTCATCTCTTCAGAACCAAAAGGCAGAAGATGATGCACAGCTAGCCTTGCTAAATTATTGTTGTTCTTTTTTGGTGCTTCTATAGCTCTCAGACAAGGAACTTGGTTCTCATGTTCATCGTTGAATAAACAAGTAGGCACAGGAACACTTAGTTTGCGACATAAAAAAGGTATAACATGAAAGATAGTGACATGCCAACATGTTCTTACAAGCATTTGACAGATATTCATTACTTTGAATGACTATCTGTCAAATTTTATCTACATTAAAGTGAGAAAGTTTGAAAGCCTATACCAATGATAACAGTTCTTAACCCTAGAGGATAAAAAGAGAAGTGGAATGATTTTGAAAGGTAAAATAAAAGACCTTTAATCCCAAAAAAGTTCTGTCCAAATAAAAGACCTTTAATGCCAAAACTCATGAAATGAACTATTTACATAAGTCCATATCCATCTCTCAATTGGAAAGGATTTTCGTTTGTTCCATTTCCACACAAAATCTTAAGAGATTTCTTTGACTATCCAATATAAAATATAGAACAAGCAGACACTAGCAATCAAAACAAACAAGATGGGCAACATTTCTCTAACTTTATAGAGTTAAAGTTTCAAACTTTCTAGATCGAGTCAAGCATAGTAGTGCGAACACGATCACCTGTCTATTTTTGATTTCATAAATCAACTCTATATAATCTCATCGCAGTTAGCAACATTCACCAAAACTTCCTTTATCGTAGGTCTCACTCCAAATTTGTACAAGAAAGAAGCAAAACGCAAGGTTTTTCAAAATTCAAATAGCAAAACATATGAAAGAGGCCTAGAAATCTACCAAACTTGATTAAATTTAAGCTACCAATAAAAATAAGACCCCAAAATCAAAAGATTTGCTCTTTTCTTATAGCAACCAATCAAACTCCCATATAGATTTTAAGCTTAACTTTAAGAAAAAAAATCATATCAGGAATATACAATTCCATATCCAAAAATGAAGTAAGATCCTCTCATGCACCCACTTCACTATAAACAAATTTCTCATAAAAAATACAAATTACAAAAAAAAGGAAACAAAGTTCCTCCTATGACATCAATATTATTAGATTCTAAAAAACAAAACACCAAAGACTCTAGTAACTCAAACATGGTTAATATCAATGAGTATAAGAACAAGATGGGAAGGCTACAAATGCAGTTATCAAAAGTAGATGTCAAATTACACCAAGATGTTAAAAAAAAGTTATTGACGTCCAAACCCACTTTAACTTTAAACCTTAACAACAAGGAGGAGTCCAAAACAAAACAAAAAAAACTATGAATTTGAAACCTTATAGTGTAGGAACCATAAGTGAAGAGTATGTAGAAGAAGGAAATGAATGACCCTTGGGAGAAACTTGAATATGCAAAACCAAAACCCAACTAAAACAAAGAAATTATGTGACTTTAACTGAACATCCATAAGAAATCAATCAAACAATCTAGAAAAAATTAATGGTCCAATACCATATTATGCATCACAGCCTTCAACTTCATACAACTACTACAAGCATTTAAGGAGTTAGAAACAATTATTTTTCAATCCTGTGTTACTTCATAAAGATCAAAATGCATCACACTCAATTTGGTTGCTCTAATAAGTCAAATGTCAATTCTCATCAAACTAACATTCAATACAAGATGCAACCCTAAATTATTCATATTTATGTGAAATTGGAAGAGATATGACCTGAAGTAAAAAATAAAACTGCATGTTCTTTGCTTGTGGAGTGGTATTTATGACCTTTTTCCTTATGAAAAGGGAGAGCAGTCAATACGTTTGTAATATAATTTTCAATTATTTACATACTTTTTCATTTCTTCTTCAAATTCTTTGCTCCACATGTTTGGAAATATGAGCACTCGATACGAATTTTATGAATCATTGCTTTCATGGTTCTTTAGGAGTTACCATTCCATACAATGTGCAATCATCCTTTGTTTTTTGCAAGGAGTGAGGGAAATATGTTAGAGGAGGCAAAGTCTACAAATCTATCACTTAGTGCACTGCGGAAGTTCATAAATGCACTAGTAGAGAACAGTCCTCATGTTCCAATTCATGATTCAAAACTTACAAGATTGCTTAAAGATTCATTTGGAGGTGAGATGCCTTTCAGAGGACTTTGAGATGTTTAAGTGTCTAAATGAAGGTATAATAAACACTATAACAAGTTTATGTTTTACACCTAATGGCTTTAGATTTTTATCATATTTCAGGTTCAGTAAGAACTTCATTAGTTGTGACTATAGGCCTTTCACAATGTCACAGAGGAGAGACCTGTAGTACCATATTGTTTGGACAAAGGGTGCGAGTTTAAATGATTTGTTATATCTTGATCATCTATGCTATCTGATTCTTACCATGTTCGTTGAATACTTGGAGGTTGAATCAAAATAATCCAAGAATTACACTATAGGGCGCAACTACAGTTCATTCATTTAATTGGAACCTAAAATGATTCGACCCTAAATTAACCTACATATAATGCTAAGCAAACTAATTAGAGAAACGCACGCGCGCGTGCGTGGGGTGGGTGTTGAGTTTCGAACTCGTTAATTAAACTAATTTGAATGTAAAACAAATATTTTTGGATTTTAGGGACATTGAAAATAGAAGAATGAAAAACATAAAAGATTAAACAACGATAGAGTCCCCTTGAAAGTTAGTTCTAGCCATCATAGTTCGAAATTGATTTAAGTGAGACTAGAAATCACTAAGCTTCAAAATGGTAAACCTTGAACGACTTTTCAAGTCTAGGATCTTATTCAATGAGACTCCATTTTTCGAAATCTCGTTAAGTGTTATTAGTGTGTGTAGTAGGATTAGCTAATGCAATGGGTCAAATGGAATCTAAAATCATCTCAGCATCAAACATAACCATGCAAGATAAGAGAGAATCAAGAAAATTACAAATAGACATATATGAAACTTCATACATTTAAGCTCAAAGTTCTACATAAACTAATCCATCCTACACATAATGAATATCCAACATTTGATTGAAATCATAATCAAATAGCTCAACTACAAATCATAAATCCTAGACCTAAGATGTTATAAATTCATAGCTGAATCATGGATTAAACTATTCCCCTTTTAAGCCCATTGAACTCCAGCTATTGCTGCACCTTCAAGAGGGAAAGAAATGCTTAGCCATGCATTGTACAACTCGAAATGAATCTGAGTCACCCATGGTGGCGGTTTTGACAGTAGAAGTATGGAAGAGATTAAAGTTAGGAAAGAGAGGGAAAATAATGAAAGAAAGTGGATGATTTGCCCTCTGCCGGCTCCTACCTTACTTATCCCAAAATAGGTTTTTTATTGGCATTCGGGTCAGTTCAAATGCATGGGTAAGTGAAATTTTCAAAAATGATTTGGGTTTACAGTTACTGCTTCTAAGTTTTTGCCGTGGTGAAGTAATGAGTTTGCCATGGCTAAATTTTCCCTAAAGTTCTAGGTTGTTGATTTGTATGTTTCGTTGCGGCAAAGTGATGAGTTCGCCGAGGCTAACTTGTCCCGAAAGGTATTCTTTCTTGATCTTATGGCTCAACGATTTCTTGGTCCTCACTCTTGGCTCCACTTGTTGAGTGTCATGCAATGAAAAGCAATAGTTTGCAATATCAATTGTCCTATAAACCAAGTAAGTGCAATTACTAACTAATTATGACAATTTTACCCTCAAACTATATTAATTCAAAACAAGCACTTTTGAGCTAAATTAAGCACAATATCCAACAAAAAGAGTCGAAAAGTACAATAGGAACCATGAAAATATCACTAAATAATATAGATGACTTAGGTTAATTCAAATTCCTCCACACTTAGACTTTTGTAGTCCTAGAAAAACCTTATAAAAGTCAAAGGAATACAAGTGCAAAAAAAATACCAACCATACTTAAAAATGAGAGCAGAAACTTAGTAAAACCATTTTCTCATAAATAAGCTAAAGCAGACTGAAAGAACGTCAAGAAGATTAACACTACAAGTATTTAATCCAAGAGATTGAGGAAAAGAGACTTATCTAAGGGGAAACTGTTTAACGCTCAACTCACTTGTCTTGGGATAATTTCACTCTAAAATCTGCTTAGTTCATTCTCTACCATAAGCTTGTGATAGTTCTATCTCTCCACCACAAGAACTATAATTTTTACAAATCAAGAGGAATTTTAGAGTTGTAATGATGAATGAAGGCCAAGTGAAATGTATGGAATAAAAGAAACAAGTTAAGTGATGTGGATCACAATTATAATCCTCATGAAACAAGCGTTAGCGATTCTAAAGAAAAGATTTAAAATTCTAACTTAGCAACATTTCTTTTACTTTGCTTTTTCTGTTTCTTTCTTTTTTTTATTTTTCATCATTTTTTATTTTTTTCATATATTGAATACTGTACTTCAAAATAGTTGTTCAGACAAATGTCATAATTTACACTTAAACCAGGTCCCTCAAATGTTCGAAGGAACTACTTAGGAAACTTAAACTGGTGTATTTGAAGTACCAAAATTCTCACCATTTTACTAAACTATGGTAGCAACACACCATCACACTGCTCTCGTAAAAGACACTGCAACTTATAACCAACTTATGAATCCTACTTCTCCAAAAAGATCACTTAAACTTAGAAAACTGGAGATAAAATATTTACATCAATTTATAAATGTGTGCATGCACTCAAAAAGAAGGCTCAATGGGGCTAGTAATGGTTAAGTGTTTGGGGTTTTTCTTTGGGTGAGAAAGGTTTTGAAATGAACGCCTCTATCATTTTTTCAAAATTTAGTTCATCAAGCCTTGATTAAGAATTAAAACAAGTTCTAGAGAGACATGAAATTAAGTAAATACACACAAATGAAAGAATTTAGGCCCAAACATCCTTCCAACAACGTTAGTGTCTCAATTGAGCAATCTCAAGGTTCAAAAACACATAGTGCCACTTCCTTAGTGTACCCTCACTTCTTGTTGAAAACATTGAAAATTGAATTAACCAAAATCAACTATCATTTATAAGCATGGGTAGCTTTCCAAAAGCATATCGAAAACTTTGAATTTTTCAAAATTTTCAAATCACAAAAGTATTAAGAATCTAACTTAGGAGCATTGTTTAAGTTCGGCCACGACGAACTTGGAAGTTGGCCGCAGCAAAGTTTGTCCGAGAAATTTTCTCCGAGGTGAAAAAATGGTAGAAATGTGGAGAAGATAGAAAAATGCATGCAATTTCAATTTCACATCAATGCCAATTTTAAAACTTAAAAGATAATACACAAATGACCTGGTCAAAGGCACTTAAGTGGCTAAAATGTTGCATGAAGAAACTGTTTTGTTTTCCTCCCTATTGTCCGTATGTTGAAAGAATTAAAGCATAGCAAAAGAAAGGTAAGAGACAAAACTAGAAGGGCTGTTATTGAATTGAAAACTACTAATTAAACTAAAAATAAACTACTTTTCCAATTGTGTTGGTTTCTCCCCCACACTTACTCAATAAACTAATGCATCAAACAATGTTATGAGCAATCACAAGGCAAAAGTAAGTAGACAAGTGAAGGAAAGAAACAACCTGAGATTTATGGAGGCTTCTAATTCTCATAGTAAGTAGACAAGTGAAGGAAAGAAACAACCTGAGATTTATGGAGGCTTCTAATTCTCATGGAAAAGCTTCAAAAGATGTCCATTCACCTTAAGCTTAGCTCCAGTCTCTTCATGTAGAAGCTCCACCATGCCAAAGTCATACAACTTTGTGACTGTGTACGGGTCATCCCAACGAGTGTTAAATTTCCCTTGCTGAAAGGTGAAACGAGCCTTAAGCAATAACAATTTATCTCCCTCTTTGAAGTTCTTTCTCAGGACGCCTTTATTATGCACAAACTTAGTTTTCTCCCTTGTAGAGTCTAGAGTTATCGTATGCTGCTAGCCTCAACTCTTCCAATTCTTACAATTGTAATTTTCTGTCCATCCCAGAAGATTCCAAGTCCATGTTGCACTGCTTGACTGCCCAATATGCTTCATGCTCTAACTCCACTAGCAAGTGGCAAGCTTTGCCATAGATTAAGCAGTATGGAGACATCCCAATTGGTGACTTGTAGGCAGTCCAATAGGCCTATAATGCTTCTTCTAATCGTAAACTCCAATCTTTCTTGGATGGCTTTACTATCTTCTCCAAGATATGCTTCACCTCTCGATTAGATATTTCAGTCTGACCATTGGTTTGGGGGTGATATGCAGTGGAGACTTTATGATTAATACCAAAATTTGGAAATAGATCCTCAACTACCCTATTACAGAAATGTGTACCTCTATCAGTCACCACAGCCCTTGGAATCCCAAACCTACAGAAAATGTTCGACTTAAGAAATTTAGACACTGTTTGGGGCATCATCTTTTCTAGTAGGTACAACCTCTATCCATTTGGACACATAGTTGACAAACTCACTTGTTCATATATATTTTCTTGTCATTTGGATAGGTTTTTATCATTAAAATTGGTCAGGTTTTTGTCATTAAAATTGGTCTTTATAGCTTTATTTGATTATTATTCAAATTATTGTGCCTTACATTTGATTTGTGTTTATAGGGGAAAAATTGTCGTATTTTGGTTTAAATGTAATAAATTGATTTTGGACAATTGATGCTACTTTATTTTTAATTTTTATTGTAGGGAATTTGGAGAAATTAGACTTCAAAAGAATTGAGATAGTAGTCCAAAATGCAAGCAGAAGAAGAAGAAAATGCAACAACATAGCAGAGCAAAACGACAGCGTGAGGAAGAGAAATGAAGGAGGCTTGCAGGTCTGGACAAATAAAGCAAGAAATTAGAGTGCAACTACAGTAGGAGTGAACCAACTTAAATTGTCACATCATGAAATAATCAAGGGAACATCAAGAGGGTGGTAGTGGGTGTGGGCTGGCCAGAGAGGCGTGACGTCTGCATGCGTGAATGGCTGGAGGTGTGGTTGTTTGGGTTGTGTAATGTGTGTAGAAGTGGTTCTACATGATTTTTTTTCGTGGTTAGTGCAAGGTGAAGGTCTGCGTGCATGGTGCTGTATGTGCTGCGTTGGAGGTGTGTTGTTGATTTGCTGGTGGAGCTAGAAAAAATGTGAAGAGAGGAGGCGTGCATGCTATCTAGGCTTCATTTTCTGTCCTTAATTCCCAAAATTCCAAACCCTCATCTTCCACATTCCATGGTTGACCACCGTCAGAGCTTAACATTGGCAACATCTTCAATGAATTTTCATGGCTAGTTCATCATAATCCTTTGGTTCAATGGAAATTGCAGGAGCTTGGAATTTTATAAGGGAGTTTAAGTTGCATTTATCTTCTAATCATTTAATTATTTAGTGACTCCTAGGTCTTAGGATAACTATTTAATTATTTGAAGTTATGTATGAATTATCTCTTTGAATTGGAAAATTCTGTGGCTGAATTATTGTTTAGCAATTAATATTGTGCTAATTTTGGGTTTAATTTCATTACTTTGTTTTGGGTCAAGACTTTATGTTGAAATTTTACTAAATATTTGGTGATTATTCAAGGTGGCTTGAATGATTGGATTATTATATCAGTTGCTTGTGTTAATTCCGATTTCTAAATTATTAAGTGAAAACTAAGCATTAGTTTTAGTATCCTTCGTTCTATTTTACCATTTTGGTGGTAGTTAGTAGATTGGGATTTTAGAAAATATTTTTGTAACAATTCAAGGTGGCTCGGTTGTTGGATTAAAAGCTCGATTTTAATTCTTGGTTCATTTGTTTTAACTCCCATAACTGTTTGAGTGATGATTGCCTGCGTTATTGAACTGAAGGATTGCGTTATCATTGTTAGTTAATTACGTTTTTCTTCTTAATTTAATCAACTCGCTACCATGTATAGTACTTAATTTAATTTTAAAATACCAAAAACAAGGCCTTAGTGTTTGTCTCAATTCGTTGCAAACTTTTATGGTAATTGTTCAAATCAAACCCTATTTTATAATTTAGGTTGCATTGCATTTAGTTACTTAGGAAACTAATTTCATCTTTTGGTTCCTCAAAGAGAATGACTCGAGGTTGCGCTATATGCAATCCTTGGTTAAATTTTTGAAGTAACCCCAAGGCGACAATCGAACAAAAAGGTTATTTCAATAGTCTACGGCTAGAAGCATATATATATAAAACCAAACGATTGAGGGAAAGGGCCCATGAAGTGTATCCCCCAAACATCAAAGATTTCATGCCTTTTTCCTAACCCTCCGAAACGTTAACACTTGGCACAAGACTGAAAAAATATAAAAGAATCTTTAAAAAGGTAGGCCAGTAAAAACCAGAGTCTAGAATTTTCCTAAATGTTCTCCTTGTATTGAAATGCCCTTCACAAACCATGGAATGGCAAGCTAAAATAATGGCATCAGATTCTTCATTAGGCACACATTTTCTTATAAGTTGTTCACAACACATTCGCCATAGATGAGGAGCATCCCAAATGTAATGCCTTGCTTCACTCTTGAGCTTTTGTGCCTGCGATTTAGACATAAGAGGAGGGGTAAGCCCAATCATGAGGTAGTTAACTATATGTGCATACCAAGGCTCTTTTAAAAATAAAGCACATAAAGCTGCATCAGGAAAAAATCATAAGTGAGCTATGAAGAGTCTACTCCCCTAGTATCCTCTGGAAGCCTACTTAAGTGATCAGCTACATGATTTACTGCCTCAAGTCGATCCTTTATCTCGATGTCGAATTCTTGAAGAAGTAATGCTCATTTTATCAATCTTGGCTTAGATTATGGTTTCTTATGCAAATATCGGACAACTGCATGGTCAGTAAAAAAAGTCACATGATAATTTAACAGATAAGGTCTAAACTTTTCTAAGGCGAAAACTACTGCAAATAGCTCTTTCTCTTTTGTTGTGTAGTTAATTTAAGCTGCATTTAATGTTTTCGAGGCATATGTAATTACTCTTGAAATTTTCTCCTCCTTTTGGCCTAACATAGCTCCTATAGTGCAATTAGAAGCATCATATAAAAGCTCAAAAGATAAGTTCCAATTAGGGGTAACCAAAATAGGGGGAGAAATGAGTTGAGACTTTAATTCATCAAAAGCATCTCTACACGAATCATAAAAGTCAAATTTTACATCTTTTTGTAAATGCTTTGAAAAAGGTAATGCAATCTTACTGAAATATTTTATAAAACGCCTATAGAATCCTGCATGACCCAAAAATGATCTTATATCTTTAACACAGACTGGATAAGGCAATGAAAATATTACCTCAGTCTTAGCTTTATCACTTCAATTCCTTTGCTAGAAATCAAATGTCCTAGCACTATGCCCTCATTGACCATGAAATGACATTTTTCAAAGTTTAAAATCAAATTCTTCTCAATGCATCATTTCAAAACTTTTTCAAGACTAATAAGGCAATTATCAAAAGAACCACCATAAACGGTGAAGTCATCCATAAAGACTTCTATGCATTCTTCTAAAAATTCACAAAAAATAACCATCATACAACGCTAGAAAGTCCCTGTAGCATTACAGAATCCAAAAGGCATCAGTCGATAAGCAAAGGTACTAAAAGGACATGTAAAAGTGGTTTTATCTTGGTCCTCTAGTGCAATAGGTACTTGAAAGTATCCACAGAAACCATCCAAAAAAATAGTAATGAGATTTGCCTACAAGTCATTGTAGCATTTTGTCAATAAAGGGAAGAAGGAAACGTTCTTTTCATGTGGCATCATTTAATCTTCTATAGTCTAGGCATACACGCCAGGAATTTTGCACTCGTGTAGGAATAAGTTCATCCATATCATTTCTAACCCCTACTCTTTTTGGGTACTACATGGACCAGACTAAACCACTCGCTATTAGATATAAGATAGATGATCCTAGCACTTAAAATTTTAGTGATTTCTTTCTTAACCACATCTAGGATAAGTGGGTTTAATCTCCTTTAGGGCTGTCTCACAGGTTTGGAACCCTCACTCGGTAGGATCCTATGTGTGCAAATAGCTGGACTAATCCCAAGTATGTCTGCTAAGGTCCATCCTATAGCCTCTTATGCTCTCTCAAAATGGCAAGGAGTCTCTCTTCTTCACCACTAGACCGGGAATTGGCAATTATAACAAGTAATCGCTCATTAGACTCAAGGAAAACATACTTTAAAGTAGGGGTAGGGGTTTCAATTCAATTTCAGGTGGTTGCACAATAGAAAGGATTAATTCATTAAGTTCAAGAGAGAACAAATTTCTTCCCTTTCCTTCAACCAATGGTAATCAAGGTTCCATGCTGTCGGATTTACAATCTCCGTCAATTCCAAGAGTTAAACCTTCAGTCTGAGATTTTTGTTGTAGTGAAACAATTTCATCAATTTCCACATCAATGTTAGCTCCTCAATGCCAGAATCACCTGAAACATTAACAAAAAAACCTTTCCCAAAAGGGTCATCACTGACAATAGAATCGCGCAAATATAGTTCAGAATCAAATGTATCATCTTGTAGTTCAAATTCAGAGCAAGCATCATCAACAACAATATCAATCAAGTTAACACCCAAAAGTGAGTAATCTTTATATGGATGCTTCATTGCTTCATACATGTTAAAACAAACTTTTTGATCACCTACTTCCATTGTGATGGTGCCTTCTTACATGCTAATTATGGTGTTAGCAGTCCTTAAAAAGGGTCTACCAAGAATCAGTGTGGTGTCATGAGCAAGTTCAGAAGATGTGTCAAGCACATAAAAATTAGTAGGAAAAATTAAACCTTTAACCTGGACCAAAATATCCTAGATGATACCCTCAAGATACCTAATAAACCTATCAGCCAATTATAGTACTACCATGGTAGACTTAAGAGTCTTGACTCCTAATGAAGTGTAAATTGACTTAGGCATGACATGAATAGCTACCCCTAGATTTAACAAAGCTCCCCCTATAGTAACTTTACCAAAAGTACAAGGGATAATAAACCCTGGCACTTCACAGGGATTTGAGGTTTAAATAAGGCAAACACATTTGAGCTTACTTGAACTCTTTCATTTGGCCTAAACTTCCTCTTATGTGTACATAGGTCTTTAAGGTATTTGGCATAAGCAGGAACCAGTTTCACAAGATCAAGCAAAGGGATATTGACTTCCACTTTACTGAACAAATCGATAATATCCTTTTCATGCTTAGTTTCAGTCATTCTTTTACTCATCAAATAAGAACTAGGAAAAGGAAGGTCTTTTAGATTTACCTCTTTACCATTGGTGTTATTGGCTCCATGCTCACTTGACTCAACATGTTTCGTTGCTATTGTTTGTTTGTCGTTGCTCTCTAAAATTTTTCCTTTACTATTAAGAAATGTGGACTTCTTTTTAGCCAATAATGCTCTCTCCTTAGAGCTTTCAAAATTCTTCATCTTTGTAGGCGTGGGAGACAACCCATCATATTCAATCTCCTCCTCAACTACTTCCTCATCTACATCACGAAACTTTACTGTCTTCCCACTTCGAGGAGTGATGGCATTCAAACCCTTAGGCCCCAATTGGTTGGCGGGAAAGTAAAGTAAATTTGGAATCTGATTCCTTGGAAAATGAATCTGTGAAAAGTAAAGATATTCACATGTTTGAATACTTACAAGAATTCTGATAGAAAAGTTGGGTGAATTCTTATTATAGTGTTTGGTATGCAACATTATTTCATGGAATGTAATCTAATTTTGACTTATGTTTCCATTTATATCCTTACAGACTGAATAAAAATTGAAATCCTTAAATAATATTAATTTGTAATACAAGTTATATTATTAAATGTTAATTTTTTTCATTTCTAATATTTTAATCATATAATATTGTTATATCATAAATATAGTATTGAAAAATACTAAAAAACCTCAATGAGTATAAAGATAGATCTTAAAATTCAAATCAAATATCAAAATTCTTCTAATATTGAAAATAACAATAAAAATAATGCATTATTATAAAATTTATTATTCTTATTAAATTTATGATTCTTAATATTATTAATAATTATTATTAATTTTCTACTTATTATTAATTTTATTAATACCAAATTTAATATTTTTATCAATTACATTTATTATTATTATTATTATTATTAATACCACTACTACTACTACTACTTCTTTTCTAATTATTCTTATTATAATTAATTTTATTTATTTATTATTTATTCTTATTATTAATTTTTAAATAATAATAATTATTATTAGATTTATTAATTTTATTATTATTATTATTATTATTATTATTATTAGTAGTAGTAGTAGTAGTAGTAGTAGTAGTAGTAGTAGTAGTCGTAGTAGTGGTAGTAGTGGTAGTAGTGGTAGTAGTGGTGGTAGTGGTAGTAGTGGTGGTGGTGGTAGTAGTGGTGGTAGTAGTGGTAGTAGTAGTAGTAGTGGTAGTAGTAGTGGTAGTAGTAGTAGTAGTGGTAGTAGTGGTAGTAGTAGTAGTAGTAGTAGTAGTAGTAGTAGTAGTAGTAGTAGTAGTAGTAGTAGT
>JAOSBN010058095.1:0-14046 GCA_027563595.1 Erythroxylum suave | reverse complement strand
CTAAATAGAGAGATAATCAAAATTTTGATAATTATTCATTTCTTTTTAAATAAACTTTAGTTGAGTTAATTTATAAATATGGAAGGCAATAACAATTTACTAAAATTAAAAAATTCACAAAGTCTCACTGCATGCTAAATAATAATGTAAAAAGTAAAAGAAGTCAAGGTTAAGTCACAACCGTGCCGCTGAATAACAATTTAAAGAAACTACATTACTAATTCTCTACAATATAATGATAATAAATCTTTAATTATACAAAAAAATAAATAAAAATTAGATACTAATATCAAGAAATATGCATAATTCTTTACAAATATACTTATGATAAATCATAAATTATAGATAATAAAAGTTCATGTACAAATTTTGAAAAAAGTGAATTTTTAAGCTGATCTATATAATAATTATATTTGAAGTTAGACTCAGCATTAAAAAAATTTCCTTTAATAAAAGCAATTTTAAACAACTAAATAGAGAGACAATCAAAATTTTGATAATTATTCATTTCTTTTTAAATAAAATTTAGCAGAGTTAATTCAAAAATATGGAAGGAAGTAATAATTTCATAAGGTTAAAGAAATCATAATTGTAACTTCTTAAGTCACAACCATGCTGAATAATCATTTAAAATAAAAGAAGGCACCGTTGTGACTTCTTACGTCACAATCGTGCTGTTGAATAATAATTTAAAACTGAATAATAATTTAGAAGTAAAAGAAGTCACGGTTGTGCCATGCCACTTATTACAACCGTGAACGTGTTATGTACGAAAGTACTATATAAGTTATATAAAGGCAAGTTTTCTTATTTTCTAAATCTTATATTATACATATCAAATAAATCATGAAAAGATATAAATTCTGAATATAAAATAAAAGATCAAATTGTTTAGGTTAGAAATATATTAAATTTTTTAGCATTAATAATTTTTCTTCTAACCTGATACCCTTAATAATTTTAAAAAATATAAATTTTGAATATAAAATAAACGATCATAATTGTATTTGAAGTTATACTGTTATTAGTTTTTTTTAGCATTAAAAGTTTTTCTTCTAATAAAAGGTGGATTATTGCAAAAGAAATAATCAAAATCACAGTTGTGACTTTGCAATAATAATAATAAGTTTTCTTATTTTCTAAATCTTAAATTATACTTATTAAATAAATCACTTAATGAAAAAATATAAAATTTGAATATAAAATAAGAGATCAAATTATGTTTGGGTTAGAAATATATTAATTTTTTAACATATTAATTTTTTCTTCTAACCAAACCTTAATAATTTTTAAAATAATGAAAAAAATTGTTGCTTTGTTAATGTAAAATTAGACAAATAATAAAGAGTAAAGAAAAGGATTTCATTAGTACACAAAAGGATTTCATTCATCTTTCTACTACATAAAAGAATTTAAATTGTATGTTAAAGAAAAGGGATTTCATCGATGAAGAATCTAAGCTGAGGTCAAATAAACTCTTGCTTTTAAACTGATGTGATACTAACATATGTTGATACTTGAGATGAGGAGTTATGATAGACAAAATACCACCAACTGGTGGTCGCATAATTGACTTGTAAATGATCTCGTCATAAGAAATTCTGTAAAACTTTAAAAAGGGTAAGAAAGACTCATAAGAATTGTGAGATTTATAGTTTTTTTAAAAACAAAAATATGGTGGGTGATCGAAAGAAAGAGGGTTGTAGGGTTTGTGGTTGAGTAATTTTACGTGTCTCCGTTGTGCTTACTCGCTGTGGAATGAGAGTCAAGGGAAATAAAGCTTTGTTGGTGACTGTTGCATAAGATTTGATGTTTTGATAGTTCCTCCTTCTATCAATGGGTGATGCAAAAAATAGATTTTGCATTGAATGAGTTAATCTGTGCTAATCCAAAGGAGAGTTTCCAGTGGATTCAATCTCTAGAATAGTTGGGTGGGTTAAGGTAAGGTACCATGGTTTTACTGAGTTAGAATGTTGTGATACAGTAAATGAAAACCTTGATAAAGATAAGCCATGTTTAGCTGTTGATTTAATCTACGAAGGATGAAATTGAAGGCAATAATCTTGTGAGTAATTGCATAAATTGTGAAATTCTAATGATTTTTCAAAGTCTAGTGAAGAAATCACCGTAGTCATTGTTAAAAATTCAACAAATGGTTGTATACCCTGTAATCATAAACATTTCACAATTACTTACCAATCAAAATTTAAATTATAAGTTAAAAGCGGTAATAGGCTCATGTATGTTAAAAAATGTAAAGCATGCATATGTTTCATAAAAAAGTTAAAAGGCAGATAAAATAAACAAGAATTAAGCGCATGACTGCGTACATCTTACCCTCCCCATACCCTGCTTATGCAGGAATTTGGGTATGTTTAGTTTGGTTTATATATATAACAAGATTACCTTCCATAGATAAGAGAAAAAAGAATATGCCTAGAGTATGCCTATGGTTGGCTTTTTTAAAAATCAATGGATAAAATTTAAGTTGATAGAAACTTGGATCAAGTTTGAATCTGGGCATAATAAATTAAATAATGTAATTTATTAATTTAATATTATTTTTAATTTTAATTTAGTAATTAATCTTTTAAAAATTGTATAGTGTGACCACCAAATATCACGTAAATGTGTATCTATTAGTTAAATCAACAAAAACTACAAAATTTGAGAAGTTGATACTAAATTTTAAATTTTGGAAAGTTTGGCACTAAATTGAAAAAAGTTCACAAGATTAGACACTTTTGGTTATGTTATCTCTTAAATTTAAGAAACTAACTCGGTTTAACCTCAAAGATTTGAATCAATCTTAGTCGGATTGACCCGATCTAAAAGAATTGAATTGACTCGAATAAGATTATCAATATAATATTATATTAATTAAATAATATTATTTTAATTTATAAACTTATTGTCGACTTAACTTTGACGGTAAATCTTGGAACAATCGATAAAGTTATTCCTTTGTGACCATAAGGTCACAGACTTAAGTCACAGAAACAGTCTCTTTGTGAAAATACAAACCCAGACTCTCGTAAAATGGAGAGGCTTGTGCACTAAGTACGTTGATATTAGTGTCGACTCAACTCAACTTATTGTCTAGCTTCTAAATATATTTAATTAAAAATATTTTTTAGATGTGAATTATAATTTAGAGTATTAATGAATTTTAACAAAAATTGGACTAATTTAAGTCCTCATTTGTTTTAAAATTATAGCATAATATTTTAATTTTCCTTTTTACATATAGATATAATTTTTAAATATCCATTCGCTTTTAACCTTTTGTTCATGGTTTGAAAAAATTCAGGAGTGTTTAGATAGCAGGCGTTGGACAATCCTTCATTTGCTTCAACAAGAATATTTTATGAAAGTGATGAAGCATTTTCCAAGACAGTGATAGGCGGGACCACTATCGAGAAAATTGTGTGTAGTCTAATCCACTCTTTGCAAGAATTATTGGTGGGTTGTTTTGAAAAGACAAAACCAATCTGGTAAATATGGTCACTAACAATTAGTCTAAAATGTCTGCTACAAAGTCCAGTGACGTCTGCTTCGTATTTGAAGCTCTTGAAGTTTCGAAAGGAGCTTGATGTTCATAGATGGATAGGAACTAGATAGAACTCTAGAGATTGAACTTGTCATGTAAATAAATGGCTCAGGAAGTGCCGAGATGCTAATCTTGCTAACATGAAATTAACCACATTTCTATAATAAGATGAGCTATGGTCTTTAGGCCGTTTAAATTCCCATCAGAGCAGCTAAGATGTTGCAAAAGAAAAGTTACTCAAAGAAAAGAAGCCTTTTGTTGAACTAAGTTGGAATCTTCGAGCTAAAAGTTTAGAGAAAAAGGAAAACGAAACTCTATTGCTAGAACATATTAACCGTGTCGTTTTTTGATTTCTCTTTCTTTTTCTAGAGAAGGAAAGTTCCAGGTTTGAAGGCCTTTCTGTTTCTCCACCTCTTCTCAATCTACCGTAGCTCTAATAGTGATGCTATTCATTTTAACCTAAATGGTCGCAAAGGACACAATGCATAAATTACCATACACGAAATCCTTATAATTCATCCTTAATATCTTTCGTGGTACCCTCCTGAGCCTCTTTAGAGCTACTCTTGTTAGAGATAGACAGAGTTGGTTATATTTGCTATACTCGTATCTTGTATAGATAGAGTTTGTTGTTGATAGAATCTGTTAGAGATAAGATTTGTTACATCTGTACATGTTATATATATCAAGTTTACAATGAATGAAAGACAGGTTTCACAGTATAATATGGTATCAGAGCTATTACAATCCTAAATCCTATGCCGCAGCTACCTTGGCAATCTTTCCAGCCACCAACGTTCCCACACGTTTGTGCATCATTCACCTTCCTGTAATTGTTCTCTCGACCACTTTTACTGTTACGTGTTTTTGTTGCTGCTGCCAGGAACCATATGGACGGAGACATCACCACTCCTACTATGAATTCGTCTACCATGAATGCTCCCACCATCATCAACACCGTAGCCCCAGATCACCCAATCATCATCATCAATACGTCTGGGCATAATATTGTCAAACTGAGCCATTCGAATTTCATCACATGGAGGCTGCAAATGACTACACTCTTCAATGCTTACAATCTACTTGGGTATTTAGATGGATCAATTGCACGACCCCCTGCTATAATCATACTGGATGGGACCGTCGTTCCAAACCCAAAGCATCAGTCGTGGTTTCAACAAGATCAAATGATCTTCTCCGTGCTCGTTGGATCTCTATCGCTGGCTGTTGCTCCTCTCATTAATAGATGCAACTCTTCACATGAAGCTTGGAAGACGCTATCATCCACGTTTGCTAAGCCCTCTCGTGGCCGCGTGAAACAAATTAGGGACTCGCTCAAACACTATGTAAAAGGTACAAAGACTATAATTGAATATATGCTTTATATTCAGAGCAAAGCGGATGAACTCACGCTCCTTGATTCTCCATTAAATGCTGAAGATTTAATTGATCGTGTACTTGACAGATTGGATGATTCTTATCACTCTATTGTTGAGGCGGTGAATGCCCGAGAACCACGATTTCCTTCGATGAACTTATGGAAAAACTACTCAATAAAGAGGCCTCATTGTTGATGGTGAATTCCAGCTCTAATCCTATGCAAGGACCTATCACTGCTCATGCAACATCCATGCAATCCCGCAGTCGATAGCAGCGATCTTCCACACCAGGAGCTTCCTCGCCTCATCAACAGTCAAGTGCAGCTCCATTTCCTCACCGCTCACGGTCTAGAAGGCCCTATTTGGGCACATGTCAGTGGTGCCAAGTACAAGGACACACCGAACAAAAATGTCCCCAGTTGCAGCATCCTTCTATGCACGTTGCCAACCCACGTCCGACAACATGGCAACCTCGGCCTCCTCACACTACTCGACGATCAGTCTACAGCAATCCATGGCAACCACAAGCACACCACACCACTACTGCTCCTTCCGAGGCTGATCAATGGCTCCTGGACAGTGGAGCGAGCCATCATGTCACTAATGATATGGCCAATTTGTCCATTCATGTGCCTTACAATGCCTCTGATGATGTGATTATAGGTGAAGGCACCGGCATGCCTATCACACATTACGGTTCTCTTACTTTCCCTACGAGACAATCCTCCTTATTATTGAACAATGTGTTATGTGTGCCTACCATTCGTAAAAATTTAATTTCGGTGTCTAAACTTTGTCGGACTAACAAAGTTTTAGTGGAATTTTCCCTATTTGTTTTCAGGTGAAGGACTTACACACGGGGGCAACTTTGGTGACAGGCAGAACCAGTGATGGGGTATACGCCGGGCCTACTAAGTCCACTTCCTCTCAGTCCTGTCCACAAGTGTCTCTTACCACCGCCAAGGCATCTATTGATGATTGGCATTGTCGATTAGGTCATCCCTCCGCTAGCATTTCTCGATTTATTTTAGCTCAAAATAAATTGCCTGTGTCTAGTTATGCTTCTCAATTCCATTGTGATGCATGTTTTTGTAATAAAAGTCATAACTTCTTTTTGGAGAATCTACTATGACTTCGTCAGCTCCTTTAGAATTAATTTTTAGTGATGTTTGGACTTCACTGATTGTTTCCATTGATGACTTTAAATATTATGTTATTTTTGTTGACCACTTTACAAAATATGTTTGGTTCTACCCTTTACATCGCAAATCTGAAGTCTGTGACGTGTTTATTAAGTTCAAGTCTTTGGTCGAAAATCACTTTAAGTGCAAAATAAAATCATTTTACTCTGACAATGGGGGTGAGGTTTTAGCTCTATCTTCATATTTCACTACACATGGGATATCTCACTACACCTCCCCACCACATACTCCTGAACACAATGGTATTTCTGAACGTTGTCATTGACATATAGTTGAGACAGGTCTCTCTCTACTGTCTCGCGCATCAATTCCCCAGGCCTTCTAGACCTATGCTTTTGTCACTGCAGTGTATCTCATTAACCACATGCCTACCTCCACTCTCCAAATGACCTCTCCCTATTAGAAGCTGTTTCAAACATCCCCTAATTATGCCAAACTCTGTATCTTTGGATGTCTCTGCTATCCATGGCTCTGCCCTTATTCCTCTCACAAAATTGATAGCTGTTCAACCCCATGTGTCTTCCTTGGGTGCTCGACTTCTCAGAGTGCTTACCTATGCTAGGATCGCACCTCTCAGCTACTATATGTGTCTCATCATGTCCATTTTGTTGAGCAAGTGTTCCCTTTTGCCTCCTCTGTTCCTACCTCTGCCTTCATTGAGTCCGAACACTCTACCTCTTCATCCTCCGCACCACCAATGTACCTCTTACCTTCATCACTGCCAAGCCCGCCCTTAGGAGCCCCTCGAGTGGAGACTCCTGCACCTGCGGACACAGCTCCAGCTCCAACCTAGTCAGGGTGTTGCTCCACCCATAGTCCCTCCATCAGTATCACCACGCAACACTCATCTTATGGTTACCCGAGGCAAAAACAACATCACCAAGCCCACTCAAAAGCTCACCTTGTCAGCTCAAGTATCTTCTGCCTCTTCCACTGAACCTACCACTGTTACATAGGCTATGCGGGACATCCATTGGAGGCAAGCAGTGGCCACTGAGTATGATGCATTGGTTCAGAATGGCAGTTGGGAGCTAGTCCCAGCTCGGGATGCTCCAAATCTAGTTGGTTGCAAGTGGATATTTCGTATTAAGCAACACCTTGATGGATCTGTTGAGCGCTACAAAGCGTGTCTTGTCGCGAAGGGATTTCATTAGAGACCTGGCATTAACTTTCATGACACTTTCAGTCCAGTTGTGAAACTAGCTACTATTCGAGTGGTTCTCTCTCTTGCTGTCAGTCGCGGGTGGTCCATGCGCCAGTTAGACATCAACAATGCGTTTCTTCAGGGAACTCTCTCTGAGGAGGTTTATATGGTGCAACCACCTGGGTTTATTGATAAGGATTTTCCGGATCATATCTGCAAGCTCCACAAGGCGATTTATGGCCTGAAACAAGCTCCTCGTGTCTGGTACAATGAGCTTCGCTTGTTTCTTGTCCAGATGGGTTTTTTCTAACTCTCGGGCCGACACCTCTCTGTTTGTGTTTAATAGGGCTGGCGTTATTCTTTACCTTCTAGTCTATGTGGATGATATCATTCTCACTGGTCCTGATCATTCCCAGGTTATGAAGTTCCTGCAGATTCTCTCTGACCAGTTCTCCCTGAAAGACCTTGGTCCTCTCCACTACTTCCTTGGTATTGAGGTGGTTCCCCATCCTTCTGGTGTGCTTCTCTCTCAGCGGAAATATATCACAGATCTCCTCACCCGTACCAAGATGCTTGCCTCGAAGGCAGTTCTTACTCCACTTCAGTTGGATCATCGCCTCAGCCTTAGATCTGGCATGGAATTGTACTCTCCTACTGATTATCGCATGGTCATTGGTGATCTCCAGTATTTGACGTTGACATGCCCTGACATTGCATTTGCTGTCAACAAGCTCTTGCAGTTCATTCATCGCCCCGCATCTTCTCACTGGCAAGCAACTAAGCGCCTCCTGCGCTACTTATGTGGTACCATTGAACATGGTCTTCTTATTCGTCGTGAGCTCAGCCTTAGCCTCTTTGCCTTTTCAGATGCTGATTGGGCCGGTAATTGTGATGACTACACTTCTACCAGTGGTTATGTAGTATATCTTGGTCGCACACCTATGTCCTAGATCTCCAAGAAGCAGTGTACAGTTGCTAGATCTTCTATCAAAGCTGAGTACCATGCTGTTGCCTCTACCTTTGCGGAGGTTCAGTGGTTATGTGCCCTCTTATTCGAGCTTGAGGTCTCTGTTCCATCAGTTCCGGTTATCTACTGTGACAACATTGGGGCTACACACCTTTGCTCGAATCCTGTGTTTCATTCCCGCATGAAACACATAGCATTGGATTTTCACTTTGTACGAGAGCAGGTTCAGAGTGGTGCTTTACGAGTTACTCATGTCTCATCTTCTGATCAGCTTGCTGATACACTCACGAAGGCCTCACCATGTTCACCTTTTCTCTCCAGTCGTGACAAGATTGGAGTCATCTCCTGTCACTCCATCTTGCGGGGGCCTGTTAAAGATAGATAGAGTTGGTTATATTTGTTATACTCGTATCTTGTATAGATAGAGTTTGTTGTTGATAGAATCTATTAGAGATAAGATTTGTTACATCTGTACATGTTATATATATCAAGTTTATGATGAATGAAAGACAGGTTTCATAGTATAATAACTCTTAGGGCTCTCTTTCCCATTAGAGCTTTCTGTTCATGTTGACGCTAGTTTCTAGAGCTTGAATGGGATTGAAGCATGTTTCTTGATGAACTTATAAAATGCCACCACAGTACGGTCAGTATCTACTGTGATCTGTTAAAACCATTGAAACAACATTTTAGACACGAATATCCTCTACCTATAAAAACATGCCAAAAGACCATAATTCAAAAGAAATGCAGGTAAGACAACCCATAGCACTTGAAATGATGAATCAATTGTGTGATGCAAGGTAGGATGAGATGCATTATATAAGTAGAGCCATTGATTCAATATTTTCTGTTGAGGTGTAATATGAAAATAAAAGGAATGTTGATCACATCCATAAAACAAGAGAGTTTTGGGAGATCTATGAAAATAATCAACTGACCTGAGGTAGAGAAAACGGACGAGCATTGCTGGAGAAGGAAATCACATCCTATGGAGACTGGTTAAGTTGGCACATGTGTGTCTGAAGCACCTGGGACCCGGAAGCGTGCGACGAGAACTCTTGTTTCTAACTAGGAAGAAAACAAGTGTTGGAAACCCATCCGCCTGCAAGGGAAAAGGGGGATTGAAATTGAAAGTGATATGCCCTAAGAAATCCCATCTCTTTTAGAATTTTGAATGTTTTCAAAAGAAATGCTGGTAAGACAACCCATATCATTTGAAATGATGAATTAATTGTGTGATGCAGGGCAGGATGAGATGCATTATATAAGTAGAGCCATTGATTCAATATTTTCTGTTGAGGTGTAATACGCAAATAAAAGGAATATTGATCACATCCATAAAACCCAAGTAGTTACCTAAAAATAAGATACACCAACTTTCAGCAAAATTCCAAAGCCCCTCCCACGATCAATCCAGAAAGGTACCTTTTCCCTGGGATGCTCATTTGTTGTTCCATCCATCTTTGACATAACAATAGACTTAATGCCCCGCAAGTGTTTGGCAAGCTTGATGTATATTGGTTCCAAAGCTTGACAATGTCCACAGCAAGGTGCATAGATCTATACATAAAGCATGAATTAGAATGAGGACCAAAAAACAAAAGATGGAGAGGGCAGGTAAAGAATGAAAACATAGAAAGGAGTTAGTTTGATGAATATATAGAATTTCTCGGTCCATCCATACCTCAAGGAGAACATCTTTTGACTCATCCAAAACACTCTCATCAAAATTATCACCAACCACTATTTTGACATCCCCATCGTTCTACAACATCCAAATACAGAATTGCGGCTAGATCAGAAGATGGAAACTAACATGCAATTGGACATAAACATCAACCATTAGCTTACAGTTTCAAGAATTGGATCCGATTTGAAGAAAGGTATTAGCTTGTCCTCAAGGAAATCCTCACTGAAAGCCTGAGAGACAAAAAAGAGTACCAAAAATTGAAATGCCATTAGGCTGCCGTTATTTACATTTCTAGTACTCTTAGCACCACTTTCCTCGAGTCCGACAAAAAGCCAAAAATGCACAACCTAGTAAAACCTCAAGGCAGCAAATTTTGAAACTAAATATAAATGAAGTCGTAAATAGCATTGATGCAAGATAAAGATGTGAAAAACAACAGAGGTACAGTTTCAACCTTAATTTTTTCTACAATAACTTTTAACTTCTCAATCGAGTACAAATTTCTTGGCATCACCATTTCCTGTGTTGCAGTCACCAGTGCAACCATGAGAAATAGAAACGATTCCAATGGAATCCGGACCAGGATGCACAGGTAAGCAAGAGTCAAATCACGTAAGACTATAAAATTGTGTCACTATGGATAAGAAAGAGCGAGAAACAATAGTCATTAATTTGTAACTCAACTTCAACTGTCTTGAGTAAACGAGGAATAGATACCCTCTACCATGTTCCTTGAAAAGATAATTCTTTTTGGGCAAAACAAAGGTGAAAAGAAAAGATTAACCATGACTAAGTTGCGTTGTGTTTTAGTGAACGTTATACGAGAACTATTGTGTTTGATTGTTAGACATTGTTTTCAGTATGTTAAAAAGGCCACTGAAATGAAGAAATATTTTTTAAAAAACAAAAGCGTGATTTTACCAAAACAAGTGGACGAAAAAGAAAAGGATATCTTGGCATGCAAAAGAATGGAATAGTGGCATCTCTAAAAGACCAAGAGCAATGTATGATGTCATTCAGACTTTGCTTAGAAGTTTAGTTAGCAAGGTGTTTTGATTATTTTTCTTTTTTACTGGTTTTCCTAGATAATGACAAATAACAGAGAGAAGAAGTTTTTATTTTGAAGAAAAATAAATAATGAGGGGGTAAAGTGAGCAGTAACCTTCATCCCAGGCATTTAAACCCACTGCACAACAGTTCCATTAGCCTTTGAAAGAAACTCTGTTAAAGTCTCCTCTACAATGGACAAAAGTCTAGAGACCATAGAAAAGCACTATCCAAATGAGACGTTAAAAGGAACGGAGAGCAGAAAAGGACCAAACAAGCCAAAAAAATATTCCACTAACCCAGCAGGGCTAGCATCCCTTGGTGGATGCTGAGGAGTCAGATGGTGCTGACCACTTGTCACCACCGATTCACAACTTGTATCTGTGGTGGCAAGTGCCGCCTGCGAAGACAAATTTGCCCAAAAATGATGGGAGATTAATAAAGAAATAATTTTCTTTAGTTATTTATGTAACTAAAATGTAACTGAATCTGTGTATATAAATAGGATACGTGTAAATAATAATATCAAGAAAAGCTTTCCCCGTTTTCTCTCTCTTCTCTCTCCTTTTCTCTTTGCTTTCACTTTCTTCCTCCCGGCTCTCTTTCCTCTCTGCCTCCAGTTTCACTTTAGTTTCATGGTATCAAAGCATTCGAGTGTGATTACCGAACAATGATTGATTCAATTCCTGGTCAATCTTCCGGCCAGTCCTCTGATCTAACGCAAGTTTCGTCTAGTCTATATTTTTTACATCCAAATGAGAATCCTTCTCTCGTGCTCGTCTCCCCTCCACTCATTGGCCCTAACTACCATTCTTGGTCTCGAGCAATGAGAATGTCACTATTGTTAAAGAACAAACTCAAATTCATCAATCGATCGATTCTTGCGTCATCCAGTTCAGATCCTCTGTATTCAGCATGGGAACGATGCAATAACATGGTCCAGTCTTGGATCGTGAAATCTCTATCTCTAGCAATCGCTCATAGTGTTTTGTGGCTTGATACAGCCTATGAGATTTGGGAAGATCTGCAAGATCGCTATGCTCAAGGAGATGCGTTTCGTATTTCTGATCTACAGGATGAAATTTACTTGTTGAAGCAGGGAGATGAGTCTGTTACAGAGTATTTCACCAAATTCAAAATTCTTTGGGATGATTTGTTGACTCTCCGACATTTGAACGCTTGTGGATGTGATTGTGAAACCAGCAAGCTTGCTAATTAATATCTTGAGAATGATTATGTCATTCTTTTCCTCAAAGGTCTTAATGATCGTTTCTCTCATGTAAAGTCCCAAATCATGATGATGGAGTCTTTACCGACCGACAAGAAAGTGTTCTCTATGGTGATTCAACAAGAGAGAGAATTAATTGGTTCTGGTGATTCCTCTAAGGTGTTTCTCAGTCGGACGCCTCATCGGTTCTCTTCTAATGGAGGAAACAAGGGTAACACCAAAGTTTGTACGTATTGTGGCAGGCCAAGGCATACTGAGCAGAAGTGTTATCGTAAACACGGTTTACCACCGGGTTTTAAGTTCAAGAATCAAGGATCTTCAGCAAACATGACTGTCACAGATTCCTCCAAATCTAACAACAACGTTGGGCTCCTTCCTAATCCTACTCCTCCACCTATAACTCAAGAACAATATCTCAAACTTCTTGCGATGATTCAAACTTCTCTCCAATCTTTAAATTCTGTATTTATCACTTCGGTTAACCATATTTCTGTCCAACTGTCATCTACTTCAGGTATTAAACATTCTTCTCCTTCTGATTTTTGGATTATGGATACTGGTGCTACAGATCATATTTGCTCTTCTTTGTCTCTTTATTCTTCATATCACCCTATCAATCATATTGCATTAACGCTTCCTGATAACAATACTGTTTTAGCTACATATTCTGGTACTGTTAACCTCACCGACACCTTTGTTTTGGCTAATGTCCTTTTTGTTCCAAATATCCTGTCAATCTTATTTCTGCTTGTAAACTCACTTTTGCTACAAATTATATTCTTATTTTTTTTTTAAAAAATGTGTATTATTCAGGATGTGTGCCATTGGAGGATGATTGGTTTAGCTGAGGTTTTCAATGGGCTTTATCTTTTCAAATGTGCAAGGGCTTCTCTCCAAACTACCTCTCATCAACTTTTACATACTTCTACAACTACAACATTTGTTTTATGGAATTACTGTTTGGGGCATTTGTCATTTCTTGTCCAAGATTTACTTCATAAACAATTTCCTTTCATTTCTTGTAAAGAACATATTTTACCATGTGATGTATGTCATTATGCCAAGCAAAAACAACTTCCCTTTCCCATTAGTAATAATAATGCTACTCATCCTTTTTCTCTTTTACATGTTGATATATGGGGACCACACTCTGTTGCTTCTATTCATGGCCATAAATATTTTTTAACCATCGTAGATGACCATACTCGTTTTACTTGGATCAAGCTTATGCGAACCAAATCTGAAGCACGCTCTTGTCTACAAAATTTCATTGCCTTTGTTGAGAACCAATTTACTGCCAATGTTCAAATAATACATTCTGACAATGGGGTTGAATTCTTAATGACTGATTTCTATGGTTCCAAAGGCATTATTCATCAAGCCGCTTGTGTTGGAAACCCACAATAGAATGGATTAGTTGAATGAAAGCACCAGCATATCCTTAACACTGCTAGAGCTTTTCTATTTCAAGCATATTTACCCAAAGCCTATTGGTCCTATGCAATTTCTCATGTTGTCTTCATTATTAATTGTTTACCAATGCCTATTCTTCACAACAAAAGCCCATTTCAGCTTTTTTTTAATACTGATCCTTCTTTCCACGACTTCAAGGTTTTCGGATCAATTTGTTTTGCTTCTACCTCTTCTGTTGTTCGTACTAAGTTTGATCCCAAGGCTTCTAAATGTGTTTTTCTTGGTCATCCATTTGGTATAAAAGGCTACACTTTACTCAATCAAATTTTTGTCTCTAGAGACGTGGTCTTCTATGAACATATTTTTCCTTTTACTGTTTCTCACCAATATTCTCCTCCTTCCCTGTCTCTCCCTCAGCCTTAT
>JAOSBN010058075.1:0-14046 GCA_027563595.1 Erythroxylum suave | reverse complement strand
TATAGGCATGTCTCCTTTCCAGTTGCTCTATGGCAAGTCTTGCCATCTACCTATTGAGATCGAGCACAAATCTTATTAGGCAATTAAGGCACGAGATGCAGACCTTGAATCTTCACTAGAAAACCAAACGATGCAACTCCAAGAGCTTAAAGAGATGAGACTTGATTCCTATGATAACGCCATAATCTACAAAGACAAGTTGAAAATGATTCATGACAAACAGATTCTGAGGAAAGAGTTCCATGAAGGTGATAATGTTCTATAGTTCAAAGCTCAATTAAAGCTGATGCCTGAGAAGTTTGTTACCAAGTGGGAGGGCCCTTTCAGAGTTATCAAGATGCATTTATTTAGTATGGTAGAGCTAGTGGATGAAGGAAGTAGTCACGTTTCACAAGTCATTGGTCATCTGCTTAAGCACTACCATGAGGACGAAAGACCCCCTTAATAACACGGTTGTTCCCTTCCACCCTTCTTCTTTACTTTCTATTGTGTTGATGGTGATATCTATCTGCTGAGATAATTCGGAGTAAGTGTGGGGGAAGGAACCTTTCCAGTAGGAAGTAGTTGTAATTATTTATTTTCATTTAGTAGTTATTAGTTTAGTTTCCCCTTGCTCTTACCATTTCACCTACATTTGTTTTTCTTACATTGAGGAAAATGCATTGACTAAGTGTAGGGGAGAGATTGCTTTTGTTGATTTGTTTTCCCACTACTTGGTTTTCCTTTTTATTGACTTTGTATTATCCACTGTTTGGTTGGTTGAGCTGAAATAGTCTAAAAAATTCAAAAAAATAAATTTTTTGAACATTTTGAGCTAAACTAATTGGGTTATCTATTAAGAATGACTTGCTGTTGTGATTCCACCTTCTGACTTGACTTTTTCATTCCTTAGGCTTTATTTTCAAATCCTTGTTGCTTATGTGTGTGAACATTGGTATGTCAAGGTTCAAATGCATTTTGATTTGAGAAATTTTTATTCTTAGTTGATTAGCATAGTGGAGTGCCTTTGGTGCAGTGTTATTAACTTGGTTTTATAGCTTGATTTTAAGGGGGAAATATTTTAGAGAAAACCTTATTGGAAGGATTTTTTAACCTTAATTTTCTTTCTCATCTTTTGTGATTTCCACCTAGTTTAATTAGCCTCTAGAACTTGTTTAGATTCTTTTTTCAAAGCTGCATTAATACCTGAATTTGTGACCATGATAGGGGTGTTTATTTCTAAACCCCTTCACCCAAATACAAGCCATTTCAATTGACCTTTGCCTACCCCTTTGAACTCTTCATTTTCTTTCATTCCATTGTTTTTGATCAAGTGATTTGCATGAGTTACATTATGTTCTTCATGATTAAATGTGCATCATTGATGTTGCTATTTTTATCTTCCTGGGCTATTTTTTATCTTCTTAGGCTGGGTATGCCAATATTAAAAACAAAAACAAAAAAAAATAAGAAAGAGAAGAAAATTTACAGAAAAGCGAAGAAAGAATTTTGAAAAAAAAAGAAAAGAGAAAAAGAAAAGAAAGAGGAATAATTTGGCCAAAAAGAATAAAGTTTGAAATCAGGCATCCCTTGGTGGTTGAAGATTAAAGATTGGTTCTTTAAAGTTGATATTTACACATTGGAGTTCATTTGATGTTGCACTTTAGCTTACCTTGAGTTGTTTCTTAACCCTCATGCATTGCACTTGTCATTATTTTCATTTCATCCATTCATTAGCCTTTCTTCAACATTACAACCCTACAAAGTCTCCTTGATCATTAATCTATGGTATGTTAGTGGTGAAGAAAGTAGAATCTTTACAAGCTTATGGTAGGTGCTAATCTGGGTGGATTAAATGAAAAATTTCCTATTTGAGAGATGAGTGAGACACCTATACCTTATGAGAGATCTATTATATTTCTCTTCCTTTTATCTTGCTATGTCTCTTATATTAGTTTCTTTGCACCGAAGCATTCCATGACTGTTGATTGATTAGAGATAGAGGTTACTTAAGTTGATCACATATTCTTACCTTATCAGTTTTATGTTTGCTTCCATTGAGTTTAACTGTTAGATTTTTTTATTGATAATTTACTCAGGAGTGCAAAAAGCTAAGTGTGGGGGAGTTGATAAACTCATTTATTTATATATATTTTCATATCATTTAGATGAGTCTTTGTCACCATAATTGGACTTTATTGCATTATCTGATTATTATTTGAATTATTGTGTCTTACATTTAATTTGTGTTTATAGGGCAAAATTGTCATATTTTGGTGTAATTGTGATTATTGATTTTAGGACAATTGATGCTACATTATTTGTAATTTTTATTGTAGGGTATTTGGGAGAAGTTAAAATTCAAAGATATAAAAATAGCAGCCTAAAGCATTAAAAGTCAGCTGAAATAAAAGACCACAAAATGACATAGCATGGTGAGATAAAAGACCAAAACGCAACAAGTGGACAGGTAAAATTAAGGGACAAAACGACACAGCATGGTGAGGCAAGGAAGAGGAAAAAAACACAACAGATAAAAGATCAATGCAGCTACTGGAAGGAAGAAGCCAAAAGACAGGTCACATGAACAAAAAATGCAGATAGCAGATGGGGGACCAACGCAGCAATTGACACACTAACCCAAACCAAAACGACACTTCAATTGAAGAAAACGACGTACAAGCAGCTAGAAGATGTTAAAATAGAGGAACCAAAAATGCACATTACGCAAGAAGACGCAAGGAGCAAGACATTGTCATTGAAAGGGAGCAAAACGCACTTGACGCAGGAAACAAAATCCAGTAGCAGGAAGCCAGCAAAACACACACCTCGGATGAGCTAAGAGAAAAACGATGTCGTTGTTGTGGAGACAAAAAAAACACGTAGAGAGGGCTGGAAGCGTGGTATGCGTGGGGAGTTTTTAAAAAGAAAAAGGCAAAATGCAAAACACACGTAGCTCGGTTTTGTCATTTGAGAGGCGTTATTTTGAGATAGAAGAGTGTGTGCGTGGGTTTTGAGAGTGAACAAGGAGAGTGTGCGTTGTTTCAAGAAGGAGGGTTTTAATATGTGTGGGTTTTGAAGATAGGAGTTTCGGGGGGAGTGTGTGTGGTTCTGAAAAAAGAAGGTACAAACGCAGAAGAGAAAAATAGGAGGGGTTTTTTATGGCAGAAATTTCTCCACTTATGGAGACTTAGTTTCTGATTTTTCTTTATCTACCACAAATCCAAACCCTATTTCTTATCTTCCATGGCTGATTTGTGAAGTTTATTGTTGGCAGTAGATTCTATGGTCTTCCATGTCTAGTCCGTCTTGTTCCTCTGATTTAATGGCGATGGCAGGAGCTTGAGTTTTTATAGGGGAGTTTAAGCTACATTAATCTCCTATCCATTTAATTATTTAGTGACTCCTAGGTTTTGGGATAACTATTTGATTATTTGGAGTTGCGTATTGATTATATCTTGTATTGGAAGATTTTTGTGTCTAGGCTATTGTTTAGTGACTGATATTGTGTTGAATATGACTTAATTTCGTTACTATGTTTAGGTCAAAACTATGTATTGGGATTTGTTGAATATTTGTTGATTATTTAAGGTGGCTTGAATTATTGAATCTTTATATCAGTTGCTGACTTTAATTCTGTTTTATTCATTATTGAGTAATAATTGAGTGTTGAATTTTAGCATCCTTAGTTCTATTTTACTATTATAGTGGCAATTAGTAGATTGGGACTTTGGAAATTACTTTTGTGACAGTTCAAGGTGGCTTAATTGTTGGATTAAAAACTTGATTATACTCTTGGTTCATTGTTTTTAACTCCCATATCTGTTTAAGTAATGATTGCCTGTGCTATTGAATCGGAGGGTGCTTTTATCATTGTTAATCACTTATGTTTTTCATTCCATTCACTTACTAACATTTCATATAACTCATTTTAATTTTAAAATACCAAAAACAAGTCATTCTATTTACTTTAATTCATTGCAATTTTAGTGATAGTTAATCAAATCAAACCCCATTCTATAGTTTAGGTTGCATTGCATTTAGTTACTTAGGAATTTCATTTCATTTTTAGCTCCTCAAAGAGAACGACCCGAGATTGCACTATATGCAATACTTGGTTAAATTTTGAAATAACCCCAAGGCAACATCGAAGTTAGGTTGTTTCAAGTGGCGCCATTTTCGGGGAGCCAAGGAATTGGTTCCTTACTAACTAAGTGTCAAGTAACAATGGCTGGTTTATTTGTTGAGCCTCATACTTACATTGGCATTGCATAGTCCATTTCTATTTGCATTTTGCGTTTTCTTGGTTAGATAGAAGTTTTAGTTTTCTCTTTGACCTGGTTACAGTTTAGTGGATTACATTGCTCTTGTTTGCTTGATTATAACCTACTTGATTGCTTTCTTGAGTGTGTGGGTCCATTCTCCAAGTCAAGTTTTGAGAAAATTGTTTCTTTTTGCATATTGTTGAAGGTTTTGACATTCTTTGACTATTTATGCATATTACATATTTTCACACTCTTTTATACACTACTAAGTGTATAGTCATCCATGATCATACATTCTCATACACACACACACTTGCACTCATCATATTTTTCCATTTTTTTACTTAATTCTAGTTGTGCAAGTCAGTTTTGCTCCTCGTTCTTTTTTTATTGTTATTGTTTATACCTAGGAGTGATAGGGCTTTACATTTAATTCCCTTAAATATTGAACTTGAGATGTTAGTGAAAGAGATTAAAAGAGAGAGAAGAATAGAGGGTACAAGCCAAGTTCTTGTTGAGGAGAAGCATATTTCATAAGAGTCAACTTTGTCATCTACTGAACAAGAACCTAGTGAGAGAGCTACCTCTAGTGAACACTTGTCTGTTAGTGATTCTGAATTAGAGCAAGAAATCATGGATGATGATAATGGTAATAATGGACATAATGGACCTAATGGAAACAATGGACATGGTGAGAATAACCTAGGGAATAATGGTGAGGATAATAGAAGCATGACGGAGAATAATAATTCCAATATTGATTATAACCCTTATTGCTTTTGTACTGATAATGTGAACTTTGAAATTAAAGGATCATTAATATCTTCCTTACCTAGATTCTATGGCTTTGCAGGTGATGATCCATATAAGCATTTGAAGACTGTGAACATGGTGTTTTCTTCTATGAAACCACCAAGAGCAAATCTTGAAGATGTATTGAGAGGAGCATTCCACTTCACTTTAGAAGGCAAGGCTAAGGAGTGACTTTACACACTATCTCAACATTTCACCACATTAACCTGGTATTAGTTGAAGGGAGCATTCTTAGATGAACATTTTCCTGCTTCTAAAATTTCAAGGATCAAAAGGAGATAACTAGTGTTGTACAATGAGATAATGAATCCATACACAAATATTGGACAAGGTTCATCATACTTCTAGCCCAGTGTCCACACCACAATATTTTAAAAAATGATCTGGTCAACTCTTTCAATGAAGGACTCCTTCCATATCATAAGCCCTCAATCCATGCCACTGTAAATGGTTCGCTCAGAGAATTGAGTCCCAATGCTGCATAGGACCTACTTCAAAAGATGGCTACCAATGACCCTCAATCTGGAGACACAAGAAGAGTGTATAATACCTCTTCAGCTTCTTCCTAAGATATTCTTGTTGAAATTGTTGCTTTAGGAAATTGAGTGGAGAAAAGACTCAATACTTTGGTGAATAATGTGAAAGCCAAGCAAGTTAATTCAATGGGTCATTCTCAAGTGATAGTAGCGGTTTGTGAGTACCGTGGGTCCATGATGCATGTCTCCAACAATTGTGCTCGGTATGAAGAATTTTCTGCCCTTTACCAAAGTAGGAATGGCAATATCAAAAGAGGGATCCCTACTTCAACACCTTTAATCCGGGTTGGAGAGATCATCATAACATTAGATGGGGTGGGGATCAAGGCAACACTCAAGGAAATTCCTCGAATCAAATGATGTCTAATCAAGGGACATCATCTTCTTTTTCTAAGGGTGATGAATTTGCTATGATCATAAAGGGCATCATCGAGATTAATTCAAGATTGGATCCAGACAAGACACAAACCGATACTAAGTTAAATGCTATAAAAAATAAGATGGACTCATGTCTTCAAAATGTGTTCTCTAAGTTGGAGCAATAGAGACTAAGCATGAGAATTTGACCACTTTTGTTACTCAAATCTCTAAAAACTTGACTAAACAACAAGTAAAGAGTAGTGGTTTTATACCCTCCAACACAGTGATCAATCCTAAATCTTTGAATGCAATTACACTAAGAAGTGGTAAGGAAATTGGTGCTAAGAAAGTGCAATTCAAAGAAGATGAAGAACCAGTTAATGAGGAAGTAGAAGTTGAGTCTCCGCCTGTTAACCTACTCAAGAAACTTCCCAAGCTGAGAAAGAAGCTTCTATTTAATCTGAAAGCCTACAAGAAAAGAAGCTCTTAGAGAAATCTCAAAAACAATCAATGGTGAAATATGATGAAGAGGCAACAACAACTGTTATGAAGAGACCAATGGAGAAAGGATCACCTTCCTACTCCAAAGGTGATGAGGTAAACATTCGTGACTTGCCTTTTCCAAATTCTTAATTAGTTAGTAAAAATATTGTTGACAAGAAAGACAATGATGAATTGTTCGAAATGTTTAGCAAACTTAAGGTGAATGTGTTATTGCTTGAATTGATCAAAAAGATGCCTAAGTGTGCTAAATTCTTGGAAGACTTATATAGAAATAAGAGAAAGTATAGGCATAGTGAGAGAATCCAACTGGGGTTGAGTGTTAGTGCCTTATTTAAGCCACAGTTGCCTATTAAATGCAAAGACCGAAGTTCTTACACTATTCCCTATACCATAGGTCAAACTACCACTTCTCATACCCTACTTGACTTAGGTACAACAATTAATGTCAAGCCAACCTCTGTTTATAAGACTTTGGGTATTCAAGCTTTGAAAGATACTGGTGTAGTGCTTGGTCTAGCTGATAGGAAGGTGAAATACCCTAAAGGAATTCTTGAGGATATCCTTGTGCAAGTCAAAGGTCTTGTTTTCCCAGCTGACTTTTATGTCCTGGATATGACTAATGAGCTCCCTGCTAAAAGTACCTTGATTCTAGGTAGACCATTCCTTCTGATTGCTAAGACCATAATTAACATAAAGAAAGGTCTTATCACTATAGGAATTGAGGATCAAGAAGTGCAATTTAATCTTTCAGAAGCTATGAGCCATGGTTATGAAGATTGTTCTAAATTTGATGTCATGATAATGATGTAGATGACTTGTATGAGACTGATGTGCATGAGGCTGACTGGTATGACTTGGTTGTGAATCATGATGACGCACTTACTTGTTTATCCTCCTCCCATTCTTCTGATTTTTGTGAATGTGAAGGTGACGTGTCATGTGGCTATTGTTTAGAGATATATAACTGGCTTTCCATTCCGTATAATTTTGAGGCGTCATCTTGTTTTGATTCTAATATTACTATTAATTATGCACTTGATAGCCTTGAGAAAGGTAGGTTTCTTGATTTTGTAGGAACTAAGGAAAAAGGAGTTGTTATATAAGTTAGGAACGTAGTTTCTCCCTCAAGTGGTGCTGGAATATTGGAAGAGAATAACCGTGATCCTGCTACTACTCTAACCCCTTCTAATCCCATTCTCACTTCTAATTTACTTTTGTTTTCTATTAACCAAACTAACCCTAATTCTGTTGTTTCCAAGTTATCTGATGAAGGCACTGAGTCGGGAGGTGGAGGATATATACACCGCACTAAGCTTATATCTCCTCCTTCCCCAAGCTTCATGGACACATCACTCACACTGAATGCACTTGATATACCAAAGCTAGTTCCTTCTATTGTGCAACCCCCTGATTTAAAATTGAAACCCTTTCCCCATAACTTATGTTTTTCTTGCTAATGATTGCAAATTGCCTGTTATTATTTCTAGTTCTATGAGTAGTTCTGAAGAAGAGAGATTAGTTTTTGTGTTGAAAGGGTATAGGAGGGATATAGGTTGGTCTTTAGGGGATATACCAGGGATTGATTCCTTGGTTTGCACACATAAAATCCTTTTCGCTGAAGGGCCAATTAAGTAATCACCAAGGAGGTTAAATCCTCTTATTCATGATGAGGTAAAGAAGGAAGTGTCTAAGTTATTGAGTGTGGGGATCATATAAGCCATATCAGACGGTGAGTGGGTGAGCCCAGTGTAGGTAGTACCGAAGAAGAATGGTATCATAGTATTGAGAAATGAGAGTAATGAACTAATCCCATCAAAAGTTCAAAACGCTTGGAGAATGTGCATATACTATAGGAAGTTGAACGAAGCGACTAGGAAGGATCATTTTCCACTACCTTTCATTGATCAAATGTTGGAAAGAATATCTGGTAAATCCCACTATTGTTTCTTGGATGGCTTTTCAGGTTATTTGCAGGTGTTGATTACACTGACAGACCAAGATAAGACTACTTTTACATGCCCTTTTGGTACCTACGCTTATCGAAGGATGCCATTTGGGTTGTGTAACACTCCAGGAACCTTTCAAAGGTGTATGGTGACGATATTTAGTGATTGATTGGGGTGAAATATGGAGGTTTTCATAGATGACTTCACTGTTTATGGTGATAGCTTTGATGATTGCTTGCTTAGTCTTGAACATGTTCTTAGAGATGTATTGAGAAAAAATTGGTTTTGAATTATAAAAAATGTCATTTCATGGTAGATTGTGGCATAGTGTAAGGTCATCGCATCTTTCAAAAGAGGATTGAGGTTTGTAGAGCCAAGATTGAAATCATTTCTTCACTTCCTTATCCTACTTGTCTTAAAGAATTGAGGTCTTTCTTAGGGCATGTGAGGTTTTGTTGGAAAATTATGAAAGATTTTAGTACAATTGCTTTACCCCTTTCTACATTGTTGAAGAAAGATATTGATTTTCACTTTGATGATAAATGTAGACATGCCTTTGACTCTTTGAAGTCCTTGCTAGTTTTTACCTCATATTTTGATGGCACCTAATTGGGATTTGCCCTTTGAACTGTCATGTGATGCTTCTAACTTCTGATGGCACCTAACTGGGATTTGTCCTTTGAACTATCTTATAATGCTTCTAACTTTGCAGTTGGTGTTAAACTTGGTTAGAGGGAGGAAAAACAATCTAGAGTGATAACCTATGCCTCCAAGACACTTGACTCCACTCAAGTGAATTATACCACTACCGAGAAGGAATTTTATGCTATAATCTTTACTTTATATGAGTTTAGAAAGTATTTGATAAACTCTTAAGTGGTTGTTTTTACAAATCACGCAACAGTGCGGTATTTGTTCAAGAAGCCCCAATCTAAACTGAGACTACTAAGATGGGCTTTGTTACTACAAGAGTTCGATATTGAAATTAGAGACAAAGCTAGAGCAGAAAATCTTGTGGCTGACCACCTTAGTCTGTTACTGGAAGGCACTGAGGGAGTTAACTCTTCTGATCTTACTGTTGATTCATTTCCTGATTCTGCACTTTTTTCCTTGGCGGTTCAAGAGCCTTGGTAATCAAATATTTTTAATTATATTGTCGCTTATCTTGTGCCTCCTTCTATATCTAAGTTTCAGGTTGATAAGCTGAAAAGGGAAGCAAGATACTATATCTGGGATGATCCAATTCTTTGGAAGCAATGCACTTACCAAATCATCAGATGCTATGTTCTTAACGATGAGATCCACTCTATCCTTACCATTGCACATTCTTTGTCTTATGGGGGGCATTTTAGTGCTAATAGGACTGCTAGGAAGGTTTTACAGTTTGGGTTTTACTAGCCTACCCTATTTAAAGATGCTTATGATTTTTGCAAGTCTTGTGATAAGTGTCATAGGATTGGGATTCTGGGTAGAAAGTATGAAATGCATTTAAGACCTATGCATTTTTTTGAAATTTTTTATGTTTGGGACATGGATTTTATAGGTCCCTTTCCTCCGCCATTTGGGTTTTCATATATAATACTTATAGTAGATTATGTGTCTAGGTGGGTAGAGGTAGTGCCAACTAGGAAAGATGATGCTTCTACTGTTGCCAAGTTTTTACGTTCTCATATCTTTTGTAGGTACGACATTCTAACAGCAATCATCAGTGACCAAGGAACACATTTCTACAATAGGACCATTAAGTCTCTACTTGCTAAATATGGAGTTAATCACAAGTTCGCCACTCCTTACCACCCTCAAACAAATAGGTTGGCTAAAGTTTCCAATCGAGAAGTGAAGTGGATACTAGAAAAGATTATGAAACCATCCCGTAAGGACTGGAGTGAAAGACTTAAGGAGGCATTGTGGGCTTACAGGATTGCTTACAAGACCCCTATAGGCATGTCTCCTTTCTAGTTGCTCTATGGCAAGTCTTGCCATCTACCTATGAAGATCGAGCAGAAATCTTAT
Source organism: Erythroxylum suave (assembly GCA_027563595.1). NCBI lineage: Eukaryota > Viridiplantae > Streptophyta > Magnoliopsida > Malpighiales > Erythroxylaceae > Erythroxylum > Erythroxylum suave. The sequence continues at coordinate 3,630 of JAOSBN010058075.1, read as the reverse complement.
TAGGCAATTAAGGCATGTGATGCAGACCTTGAATCTTCACTAGAAAACCAGATGATACAACTCTAAGAGCTTAAAGAGATGAGACTTGAGTCCTATTATAACGACAGAATCTACAAAGACAAGTTGAAAATGATTCATGACAAATAGATTCTGAGGAAAGAGTTCCATGAAGGTGATAAGGTTCTATCGTTCAAGGCTCAGTTAAAGCTGATGCCCTGAGAATTTTGTCACCAAGTGGAAGGGCCCTTTCAGAGTTATCAAGATGCGTTTATTTGGTACGGTAGAGCTGGTGGATGAAGCAACTAGTCATGTTCAAAAGTCAATGGTCATCTGCTTAAGCACTACCATAAGGATCAGAGATCCCTTTAATAACACGATTGTTCCCTTCCACCCTTCTTCTTTACTTTCTATTGTATTGATGTTGATATCTATCTACTGAGATAATTTGGAGTAAGTGTGGGGGAGGGAACCTTTCCACTAGGAAGTAGTTGTAATTGTTTATTTTCATTTAGTAGTTGCTAGTTTAGTTTCCCCTTGTTTAAAAAAATGGGCTCGCCTTCGGCCACAATCATGGCCTACTTAAATTTAGCCACACACACTTTGTTTTTCATCCAATCTTTTACGCGTGTGACCTTTTGGTTCCTGTTTATTTTAAGCACCTGAATTAACTCTTAATTCAGTCAAATCATGAATGGTTTAATGATTCCATTTTGCCGAAATATAAGTGGATTAATATCTAATTATCCAACTTATGAACCTTTCCATAGATAGTTACCGTGCCATTCGTCATTTCACCATACTATACCTCATTTGGTTCGGAGTATGGGCTATGTGTCAACTCCTACTAGACTAACTAAGTCACATCTAGTCCAAGTGATGTTAATTCTTGCCCTGAGATCTCATTACTCTATTTGTCATTGAAGACTCTCTTCATGTCACATTACTGCTCTAGGTAGAGACTTCCGACAAGAGGTCATGGATATCATCTCCTTCTATCAGAAGTGGTGAATCCTTTATTAGTTACACAATTACCTTTGAATACCAATGACTCTACCTAATCACCACCCTAAGAGTGGCCTGATCTTAAGGTAACAAGGAATAATGTCAAAGCACAGGATTAGTATCTAAGATATCCTGGAGTACTTCAAATCTTAAGATATTTGCACTATTGTTATGATGAGATTAATCATTAACATTCGATTGATCATCCATATGATAATCTTATTATAGGTCATCCGATGTACTTACTACCCTTATTAAGAATCTACATGTTAACTCTAAACATCTCATGTTTACAGTTTATGAGATCTATAGCTTGATCAAATCAAGGAGTATAACATGTGCTAGTCTGTCTGGATTAATAATGTTCTATCTTATTAATCATATGACTAGGGATTATTTAGTTACTAATGTAATTGCATATGATAGGAATGTCATTATCATGACCTCATCATGATTTCCTTTATGTTATGTTTTGTATCATGAACTTCATTAATTCGATTTAAGATCAATATCAATTCATATATATAAATGAATATCAAATTTATGAAAAATACCTTTCACTTTATTAATCAAAACAAAGTTTATACAAAAGTGCTAAAGGTGATTGCCTTTAAAGCATTACTTTAACAATCTTTCACTTGCACTAAAGTCAATCGCCTTTGTATTTAATACCATAGGCGAGTACACAAGAATCAAATTTTTTTAAGGAAGTGGTTTAGTCAAACGATCAGTGATGTTTTGATATGTGGGTGCTCTCTCAATCTTCACATCAGCTTGATCGATTATCTCCCTAATTAGGTAATATCTTATGAGTATGTGCTTGGATCTCTGATGAAAACATTGGTCGATAAAATCTGCAAGTGCACAGAGTCGTTCCTAGTACTTACACATCAAGTATTCCAAGGTCGTATTTTAAGAGAACTAAAATACTCACTACTAAATTAATCCTAATTACTTGAACCAAAATGATAAGAAAATTAAAAGATGGTTGGATTAGAGTGAACAATTAATTGTGACAAATATGAATAAGCAAGCAAGAGAAAATTTTGATGTTGAGACTTAGGGCTTCGGGATTCACTAATTTAAGGAATTGATCGATAAATTATGGAATTGATTGAATGACAAGTTATAATAATAGTTACACAAATTCACTTATATTCTCTCTTAAGACATATAAGAATACCCAACTAGTTGATTACCATTTCTCAATGTGAAACCTAACTAGTCAAATTCATTAAGAACAAGCAACCCTAAGTTATCACACTAGTTTATGATATCTCTATCTCTAAATCTAATGTGTTTATCTTCTTAATGCACAAGTCACACTTCACCTCTCAGTTCATCATATGATTCCTATTATTGCATCTATGGTGATCAAGCATAGAAACAACAATGAAGCTCAGGAAAGATAAATATAACTCAAGAACCTTCATTCAACACCAATCAATCCATAAAACATCTATCAATCCACAAAATAGGCTTCATCCTTAACCCTAAATGGGGTTTAGTTCCAGCACATGATAACAAAATATGAACAAATATAAACAATCAACATTCAAGACACTATAGAGAGAGAAAGTTGAAAGAACATAGAAACAAGCTTGCTTCTCTCTCCTTTCTTCCTTTTCTTTTCCTCTTTGTGGGTGCCTTCTTTGTTTATGCCTTGTTTTTAGTGCCATATCTCCTACTTAGGTCTTCAAAATGAATATATATAATGTCTTGGGGTCAAAGAAACCTAGGTTTTGCTAAATAGGGGAATAAAAATCGTGTCTACACTGTCAATGTCCGTTACGCAGACTTAATGTTTGTTAGGCAAACCTTCTCGGGTCTTTGGAGCAGTTTGGATAGTGAATGTCCATTAAGTGAACATGATGTCTGTTAAGTGGACATTGTCACGGACTCAGTCTCTTATCAATGAACCGTGCAACACTTAGTTGTATATCTCACAACTAAGTAAGCCTATCCCTCGAATGCTAGAAACAAAGCTAGCATACGTTAGTAAAGATGCAAGATAAAACGAGAACAAGAATAAAGAAACTTGGAGAATGCTTATATTGGTCTAAGAAAGCTTTACAAGGCAAGAACTCTCTATGCTCACTATCTCTCAATACTTCTATGTATGTTACAAATGAAGTCCCTTGGCTATTTATAGCCTTCCACCTCGTCAACGGATGGCTAGGATCTATTTGATCCAAGGGCTCACAATGGCCTTCTAGAATTATCTATGTAACATCCCATCACCGATGGGAAGGGTAAAATGGTAATTCGAGATGGGTCATGAGTGTGTAAACTAATCTCGGCATGATCATACGTCATGTAGCCTCTATATAGATATGAATTGTAATTTTTGTATATGCACATGATTGTACATCCATTCATGATATTTCCCGGCATTTGTGATTATTGTGAAAATTGTGTAATTTGTTTTTGAAAAATGAAATTGGAGTGATTTATGTGCGTTTTCCATTTATAGGGGCTTTCTGGAATTTTTCTGGAATTTTTTTAAAAAAATGTCCGGACCGGAAAAATTGTCAAGTGGCGGACTGACTGATTTTCGGTACTGGAAAAGACTGTCCAATGGCACTGGAACATTAGACACATGATTTTAGGATTTATTAAATTGAGCCA